>MQUG01003515.1:0-16213 GCA_007213375.1 Steinernema feltiae
ACGGTAGTTTCGAAATGACGCGAAGAGCGGAAAAATCACTCTGAAGAAAGAAATCGACTTTGAAGTCACTCCGGAAGTCGTTTTTTCGTCGTCGCCTCCGACAACGGTCAGCCGCCGCTCTCCACAGAAGCCCGGGTTACGGTAGTGCTCGACGTCAACGACAACGCCCCAAAATTCGCCTCCGCTCAATTCAAAGCTACCGTACACGAGAACGTTCCTGTTGGCAGCAAAATCGTCAAAATCGAAGCGATCGACGCGTGACAGCGCGCATTACGATAGCGTCGCCTACCGTATCCTCGGAGAAGACGGCGAGAGCTTCGAAATTGGGCGAGTTTTCGGCGGCAAAATCGGGACGTGCGCGCCGAAGATCCGGACAAAGGCGACATGCTGTCGCTATATACGCATTGAGACGCCGACGGATTCCGCATCGACCCGACTCGGGCGTTGATCGCGCCACCCGACTCCTGCCCGGAATCTACGTCTCAATGTTACCGTAACCGACGGCAAGTATACGGTCGGAGCGCCGGTGATCGTCGATGTGAGCTCGATCGACCAGGACGCGCTCGATCAGCATGCGCATCAAGAACATGAACGGCGCGCGCTTCCTCAAAGCACACGACGCCGCCTTCCACGCCACCGTAGCCAAGCAGCTGAACGTGCAGCCCACACACGTGCGCATCCTCTCGCTGCAGGAGATTCCCGTCGATCAGCATCATCAGAATCATCGACTGCGCTATCGGAAGCGACGAACGCTGGACACCGACCTCGATGTGCTGTTCACCGTGTTGCGGGGCGACGCGCGCGGCTATCTCCGCCCAATTCACGTCCGCCAACGCCTGGAACAAAGCGCCGTTGAGATCTCCGACGTCTCGAAGCTCGAAATCATCTCGCTGACGACGGAATTCTGTCGGCGCGATCTCTGCGTCAACAAGGGAGAGTGCCGCGACCGACTGTGGCTCGAATCTTCGGGCGAGTACACCGCGTACGGCAGCTTCCTGTCGCCGCGTCACAAACGAACATTCGAGTGCATCTGCAAGGAAGGATTCGGCGGCCGGAAATGCGATGTTGCGGTCGATTGCTGCTCGCGCGCTCCGTGCGTCGACGAGGAGATGTGTGTCTCGACCGACGGCGAGCCCGGATTCCGCTGTGTGTCCGCCCGGACAGAAAGGAGAACGTTGCGCTGAGAAGACGTGCGAGGGAGAGCACTGCTCGCAGACGGCGGAGTTGAGCGTCGCTGGCGATGGCTACATCCACATGACCATGTCGACCTCGTTGGAGCGGCGCCTGGAGCTCTCGGTGGAGATGAAGACGCTGAGCAGCGACGCGACCGTCATGTACGCGAGTGGAAAATCCGATTTCCATCAGATTCGACTGGTAAGCGTTGTGTTTGATCTTGAAAATGAGCGGGAAATTGGTGAAAAATGCAGCAATTCAGTATTTCTGGGATTCTTGAGCTCGGATTGAATTATTTGGATGTTTCCTGGCTTTATTTAGCCCTGGAGCTCTCTGTTTCTGGTTGCGCGACGTCGACTGACCCGGGAAAATTCAGGAATTGGTCAATTCGAGCGCAAATCATCATTTAGAGCTCAGATTAGCTCAATTCCAGGCGGATAATCCTTCAAAAACAGGCTGCTAAATTGCGCGGGCGTTGCTTGCAATTTTTATCGTCAAAATCCTGATTTTCGGGACTCCGGAAGCTCATATTCACGTATTCCAGCGCTTTCCAGATTTATTAAAACTCAGAAATCGTTTTGAACTTTGCCAAAGACGACCTGCTCTGCGGATCCTACTTCGGTCACCGGCTTCAATTGCCATTGCTCAGCGCACTACAGCGGCGCCATGTGCGAAATCGACCAGAATGCCTGTGCTTCGAATCCGTGTCCCAACGGACTCCAATGCGAGAGTCTCTACAACGACTTCCAGTGCAAGTGCCCCGCTGGATTCACCGGGAAAACGTGTCAACACCGCGGTCAGTGGAATCCGCGCTTCCGCGCCATGCGGAAACTACGATCGGTGTTTCCCGTCGCATTTCTCCGCCGCCGGCTTCGAATGCATGTGCTCGCGAGGTTGCCGCGTTTGTCGTCGGCCTCTTCGTGGTCACCACCGTGCTGACCGTGTGCCTCTGTCGACGCAAATCGAATAACGAGCGGAAGGTGTCGATGGAGATCAAGTACGACGACGTGCGGCACTCGCTGATCCACCACAACAAGCCGCAGTTGCCGTCGGGATCGCCTCCGCCGCTCCCGCCTCGTTCCTACCGGCCGCAATTCTCGAATTTTGAATCCGCGCAGATGACGATGCGACCGTCGGTCAGACAGTTCTTCTATCTGAAGAATTCAGGACGTTTACGCTTTCATTTCCAGCTCGGCCGGATAGGAATTCTCCGCCGACACGAGACACGATCGCTTGGCTCCCGACCACTCGAACAGCGCCTTCTCAAACTCGTAAATTATTATGAAAATTGCCTCGCAACTGGTTAATTTATTGATGGTAAACGAAATCTCCTCCAATCAACGATCCGTCGGCTCCACCTCCTCCTGTAACAATTCACAAAATTGAGCCTCTGATGCTGCAAACTCGGCCATACCACGGTCTCCTTCGTCGCACCTCCACCCGGCTCTTTGTCGTCCTGCACGCCGTCGTCTTTGTCGTTCAGATCTTCTACAGAGAATCGCTTTCGCGCCTTCGACGCTTTTCCGTCCGTTGTGCTCGTCGTTACGGCCATCGTTGTTGTTGTTGGGTAGAATTCACGCAGACTGCTGAAGAACAGAGATTAGAGGCGAGAGCAGCACCGCAATCTCACCATAACCCGTCGCTGCATAATTCTCGACTTTCTTTCGTATTCCTTCTCGATTCGATTCGACATCGTCGAAATTCTGATCCGCGACGACTCCGTGGTTTTCAAGTTGATTCCGACGAAGACGCCGATCACTTCGGACGAATGCTTCCAGCAGCACACGCACGTTCGGGCTCTGGTAGGTCGAAGCACTCGAATTTATCCTTAAAATCCGGGTAATCCGGCATTAACGAATCGATCATTTCAGAGAGACTACGAGGCAAGAAATCGCCCGTTTCTGATTTATTTCCGCTATTTTTCAGCTCTTAAACGCTTTTCCAAACAAATACGCCTCTACCGTACCCCATACCAGCCGCGCTCCTCGGTAGGTCTACAGTTGACCATCCGAATTACTGATTTGGGACGATTCAGCGCAAACAAAGTGGACGGCGTGGATTACAATTTTGCGTCTCGGGCGCAGATGGAGCGCTGGATCCGCGACGGCCGCTGCCTCGAGTACGGCGAGTACCGCGGCAACATCTACGGCACGCTGGTCAACTCGGTGACGGCGATCATGGACGAAGGACACGTGCCTCTCCTCAGTCCGCATCCCTTCGCGTTGGCAACCGGTCGTCGTTTTCGTGAAACCGCTGGAAATCGGAGTTTTTCGGGTGCGTCATCCTTCTCTGAAGGTCAAATTTGGTTTTCTAAGTATCACGAGGACCTTCATTTCAACCGTTTTGGTACGCCGGGAAGCCGCTCAGCGCGGAGCGCGGGCTAAACGTATTTATTTGTAATATAATATATTTGATCTCTGAAAATGGCGACTTGGCGACTTCCGAAGGCTCCAGAGTGGTGGAAATGCAGGTGAATGAGTTGGAGTTGGAATTTGGAACACAACTGTTTTGGTGCCAGGTTAAACGCGTCCAAACGTTGCTCTACGTAAGCAAATAACTAGACCACTAAGGCAGACCACGATGCATTGAACTCGATAAATTGTGGGAGTGAGAAACATTTATGTTATCTGGGAGGGGAAGTTAGCAAGGAGAACATAGAACATGAGTTAGAACGTTAAATTAAGGAACAATCAGGAATCATCTACATCCTCGGCTTCACAGGTCAAAATATACGGCGCAGCAGCAATCTTCTTCTGCTTCTTTGGCGTCATTTATGTATCCTTCGTCGGCACGTCTCTGCTGACGGCGGACCCAAAGGTACAGCAAGTACGAAGAGATGGCAATTGGAAGTGCTGTGCATACAAACATCCCGAACATGACGAGCGGTCGGACCTTCTGGGCTTCTGCTTGCTGTCTCAGCTCCTGCCATCCGGGTGGTTTCGCAGTGGTCGTGGTCATTTTGGGAGTAAGAAACACCTTCCGACCATAAAGGTGGTAAACGACTGGAGTACATTTGGGCTCCTTGATCAGCACCAGGTAATTACTGGCCGTTTCAGCGAGCTTCGGGTCAGCATACCGTACAGCCCACGTTCCCATAACGCTGTACGGTTTCTTGATCGGATCCGTGTCGAGGTAATCAAATCTTTTCCTAAGCTTTCGAACTGCTTCAATATCCGGGTTCTAGGACAATGTTTCATAAACACAGTTAAAAAACCAACAACTTACCGAGTAGTTTCGGAATTCTTCAGGAACAAAATAATTTTGAATCCTACAGACTTCTTCACCAGCGATAGTCCATTCGAAAAGTTTCAGTTGATCAAACACCTGCCCTTCCTTCAACACGTACACATGGTCGGCGTCATCAGGCTTCCTAGTGATAGCCAAGTCCGCTCCCCAGAGGTTTGGAATTCTGAACCAGTCGTTTGCATCAGGATCAATCGGCTTGGTCAGCATGAACGGTATTTTCGAGGGCGTCTTACTAAATTCAAAAACTCAGATTTTCACATTTCAGGGCCACTTACTTTGTTGGGATGGGAAGGTAGGCAGCTCCGATGTTCAGACTCAAAAGCTTCGTGCCATTCGGCAGTTCATTCTCGGGGCCGTATTCCGCAAGCAAAACGAGTGATCTTTCATGGTAAGGTGATTGAGTGAATACCGCCCGCCGAAGGAAGTATTCATCATTCTGCTCGTCGCAGCCTAAAACAGGAAAATCACCAAACTATCTTTTAGAGGTGAAAAGTCTCACCATGAGTGTCGGAGCCTTCGAGATAGTCGTGGTAGTGTGGCAACCTCGGGAGTCGGAATAGACATCCCCCATACCACTCGAGAATTTCAAAGTTGTCGGAAATCTCTTCGTCAGTGATCTTGCAAACAGGATCAAACAACGCCCGGTGCCTGTACGAAAAAGGCGGAACAGGTGTTGTCACTGGCATCGTCGGAGATAGTTGAACGCTTTGGAAGAGTTGGGCGGGGCCGAAAGCAAGAAGACATGCATTTCTGAATTCACGAAATTACAAATGGACTCATTAGATCTGAAAACTGACCCGGTAGAATGGGCACGATAGTAAAAGCAATCCAAATTGGCTTCATCAAAGAGGAGAGTTGTTGCTTTTCCCGACAGTGTGATGGTGATACTTCCGTTGAACGCGGTGGTGAGGTTGAGGTTCCGATGGCATCTTGTCCTTGTAGTCAAAAGTGAACGATACGAGGCTACTACCTCATGCCCATTACTCAAGCGACGTTCGTGACAAACTGGTGTTGTTGGGGGATGCACTTCAACTACTGGGTTCTTAACGCCGATCTAGAAATGACCATGCACGAGAGCAAACAAATATAAACGACTTACGCAAGGATGCGACTCACTGCTGGTCATTTCATACGCCATCAGATTCTTTCACCGCCATGGTATTCACGAACAAAGTTTTGTTAAAAACAAAAGAGTCTAAAGTTTCAAGTCAACGGAAACATCGCCATCTGCAGCAGTTGTTATGGGCATTCCTTGAATGTGGCACCTTCAAAATCTCCATCCATGATGTTCTAAAATAATGAATTAAAAACCGAGTTTAGAAGTAATAAACTGACGTTCTCTCACCTCGGTGTAGAAGAGATTACTGGATTTGGGCTCGCCGATCGTAACTTGGTGTTTGCGAGATTTACATTAGCGCGTTCCGTACTCCACTATCACTAGGCGTCCATTTTGGTCCTGATGAAGACGTACAATGTGTGCAAAGTCTGAAACATCGTGATTATCACTGCAGACCCTAAAAATGGCAAACCGGATTCATCATCAAAGCTAACCGGTTCGGTGCTGAAGTCCGGATCTTGAGAGTCACGGAAGAACAATTTCGTGAGATCGACAGGGAGCGAATGGTTCCAATTCTTGCCACGTGGTCCGGTGCGTATGAGAAAACGTGGCCACCCACGTATCCCACGATGCGCAAGAATTCCGCTCCCGGGTACCACTGTTCGTGGAGCGTATTGTAATAGAAGTCGTCTCTATGACAATTACGAACGAAATCATCTAAACACGGAGCATGAAACAAAGAGCGGAGCGCGAGTAAAACACAAACCTGAATGCGATGAAATGACGAAGCTGAACGTGAGCAAGAGCAGCATTGCAGCAATGCAAGCATGCGAGCGGAGGAGCACGAATGAAGCAGCCATTTTCACGAGAACTTGGAAGATCCGCAAGCTGAGGAGCGAGCGGGAGACCGGTGAGATCAACGAAGAAGAATGGACTTGCGATCGTTGTTATAAAGGGAGATGCGGGTGTCTCGTCGCGATTGGGACTGGTGAGTTGTCAACATTTGAATTTCAAAATTTTTACAGACTCGCACGTTCGGTCGGTCGCCAGACGCTGACGCGATCGCGCAACTCACGATCAGTTGACCGATTTGCATCCGCCGCGAGAAGTCGCTCCCGTCAGCCGCTGAATTCCCGTTCGAATGAAGACGATGAGTGCGATCAAGACGATGCTCCTGCTGCTCACCCTGCTCTCCAGTGCGAATGGTGAGTTCTGCATTCTCGTCGGTTGTCGTCATTTCGATCATTTAGCCGCGCGGGATCCCTGCACCGCCAAGGACATGGAGGGCCTGCAGATCGTCGGTTACGCATTCAAGCGCGTGTTTCGCTTCACGAACTACACCGGATTTCTCGACTTGGATGAACTGTTGTATACCGCGTACGATGTGTCAAGTGGTGGTAAGCTGAAATATTCGTTAATTGGTAAATTAGGATTCGTTCAGAGATGGGCGTACTTGTTCATCTCCATCAGGGATTTGACCGTAAACTGATTTTACTTCAGTATGGTCTGCACGACATGGATTCATGCCCAAATGGTGGCAAAGTTTTGAAAGACTACTTGAATTACAACTCCGAGCCCAAATTGGCTGTAATTGACGACGCGTACGTTGATGCTGTTGTCGGAACTGTAAATCAAAATTGCAAGTTTCAGATCGGTTGGTTCCAGAGAAGTGGTGCAGATGAAAAAGTCATGGTCTGATTGTAGTTGCATCCCGGAAGCAAACAAGGAATTTGCTTCATTCGTATACGACGACCGCGTCTATTACGAAGGCGGACATGCGGACGTCAGGCAGGAACGTCCACGGTTTTTTAAGTTTATTTCCAACGCGAGTGACCTTTGTGTAAGTTGCGGTCAACTCAGCGATTCAATTTTGGTTTTTAGACTGATATGAAATATCCGGTTGTCGACATTGCCGTCGATCCTCCCACTTGCTACAATCGAATGCTGAACGAAACCGCTGACGTCGCAGCTGGTGACGATGAATGGATCGTCGCGTTGGTTGACGGGATACAAACGACGCGATCCAAGACTCTTTGCATGCATCTCAGTAAAAAGCGCTTTCCAACTAGGAATGGCGATGTGAAACTTCCCAACAACGAACGTTTCTGTTATTTCCTCAAAAACCGGGGATGAAGTATGTTTTTGAGATCCGATGTTTGCTCTAATCAGCTTTTCTTCAGAACGCCGTGCCTCTTCGCTGACGGAAGCAGGTACCTATTCACTGATGTGCAAGTGGCGCCCGCAGAACCCGTACGGATGGCGAAGAAGGTCCCCTCCACCACAAATTCGCCCGTTACGACGGAATCTGCACCCGAAACGTCATCTGGTCAAACGAGTACCGAAGATGAACCGACGACAAGTGGAACAACGGCCACTTCTACGCTTATTTGTGGATTTGCTTTGTTCTGTTTGCTTTGGATTCTCTGAGGGTTTAATAATAAAACTCTTTGTTGCGTTGCGTTGTTTCTCAACTTGCCCCATTTTGCACGTCTGTTTCTGTCGTTTTCCAGCATGCTCCCATTGTTCACACTTTTCATTACAGAGTCCACGAAATCACGTGCACCGGAGACGCGCAATAAACCGTTATGTACAACAAAACAAGAAGAAGGAGGAGGAAACAAGGAAATTGGAGCGCCAAAGGGAACGAGAACACCCGTTTCTGTACACTGAGTCGTCTGCTGTCGTCTGACTCTGCGTGTGTGGCAGCAGCAGAGGCTCTAGGCGAGAACAACTACAATTGGTTAGTTGGTTAGATGGCCGTCGTGGAGGAGTGGAGGGAGAGAGAGAGGGTTGTCGAATGAATCGCAACGAGAATCTCGCGGTTCTTCTGTTCGGATGGTAGATGACAAAGACCTGATTGCCCTCCGATACCGTATCCTCTTTGGGCCGGTAGCAACAACTGAAAATGGCGCCATTTAGGAGTGATTCTGAACCTTCTGAAGCCGTTCAGACGGACGTCAGTCTTGTGTTTGATCTCCACGTACGACTGACAGCCGTAGGAGCACGGGATTTCGCCGTCGCTGAGGCGGAAGCGCACGCGGCTGCCTTCGGGGACCTAAATTTGTGAGTTTGAGGCGCGTGAGAGGAGCGGTGATTACAGATATCCTCCAGAAGCAGTTGACGTTCTTGCCGGGAGGACTGGTCAGCGTTTGCCATTGGTAGGAGCCATGGATATCGGGTTCCGCAGGCTGAAATGGGAACGTGGATGAGTGGGAACGAGAGAGGAAGTTGGAGTGATTAGGCCACACACGTCTTTTCCTTTATTTTGGTCAAATTTTGATTTCGCGCTCGAAGTTCCCGCGCGATGCGTCCGCGCGATCGCCTCCAAACAGTCGCATATAGTCGCGAGTCTTCCGAATCGACCGCGATTCGCGAAATCGCTCGTAGAGGTCACGGAGCAATGCGCCGCGATCCACAAGAATCGAGTCTCCGAGGAGCTCAGCACTCTCATAAATCAGCCCCACATTCGAGTGAGTTGGCCGTGCATTGTCGTTCTCCATCAGCTCAATTTCAGGCGCTTCTGACGGCGTTTGACGGAATCGTGTGGAAGCCCGCGCGGCTTCCGGAAATTCCTTTTGAAGTCGACGACGACGAGGGAACGGCGGTGAAGATCGTGCGGCTGGTGTGGAAGGACTACCGTATCCTCGTGGAGGACGTCAACGATAATTCGCCGCGATTTGCGCACTCGAAATACAACGCGACGATCAAGGAGAATCTCAATTCAACCGTCTACGTCCTGCGAGCCGAGGCCATCGCCCCTGAATCTACCGTAACCTACTCGTTCGCGACGAGGTACGATGGATTCGCGATTGACCCTGAAACAGGGGCGATTATCGCTACGAAACCACTCGATCGAGAACTGCGAGGCATCTACGAGCTGCAGGTTGTAGCGATGGACGCAGAAGGCCAATCGGACAACGCTACCGTAACCCTGCAGGTCGCTGATGAGAATGACAACGCGCCCGTCTTCGAACGGAAAGAATGCCGTGGACGTTGATCGTCACCACAACGTCATAGGCTACCGTATGAAAGAGTACGGTAGTTTCGAAATTGACGCGAAGAGCGGAAAAATCAATCTGAAGAAAGAAATCGACTTTGAAGTCACTCCGGAAGTCGTTTTCTTCGTCGTCGCCTCCGACAACGGTCAACCGCCGCTCTCCACAGAAGCCCGGGTTACGGTAGAAGTGCTCGACGTCAACGACAACGACCCAAAATTCGCCTCCGCTCAATTCAAAGCTACCGTACACGAGAACGTTCCTGTTGGCAGCAAAATCGTCAAAATCGAAGCGATCGACGCTGACAGCGCGCATTACGATAGCGTCGCCTACCGTATCCTCGGAGAAGACGGCGAGAGCTTCGAAATTGGGCGAGTTTCTCGGCGGCAAAATCGGGACGTGCGCGCCGAAGATCCGGACAAAGGCGACATGCTGTGCTTATATACGCATTGAGACGCCGACGGATTCCGCATCGACCCCGACTCGGGCGTTGATCGCGCCACCCGACCTCCTGCCCGGAATCTACCGTCTCAATGTTACCGTAACCGACGGCAAGTATACGGTCGGAGCGCCGGTGATCGTCGATGTGAGCTCGATCGACCAGGACGCGCTCGATCAGCGTGCGCATCAAGAACATAAACGGCGCGCGCTTCCTCAAAGCACACGACGCCGCCTTCCACGCGACCGTAGCCAAGCAGCTGAACGTGCAGCCCACACACGTGCGCATCCTCTCGCTGCAGGATATTCCCGTCGATCAGCATCATCACAATCATCGACTGCGCTATCGGAAGCGACGAACGCTGGACACCGACCTCGATGTGCTGTTCACCGTGTTGCGGGGCGACGCGCGCGGCTATCTCCGCCCAATTCACGTCCGCCAACGCCTGGAACAAAGCGCCGTTGAGATCTCCGACATCTCGAAGCTCGAAATCATCTCGCTGACGACGGAATTCTGTCGGCGCGATCTCTGCGTCAACAAGGGAGAGTGCCGCGACCGACTGTGGCTCGAATCTTCGGGCGAGTACACCGCGTACGGCAGCTTCCTGTCGCCGCGTCACAAACGAACATTCGAGTGCATCTGCAAGGAAGGATTCGGCGGCCGGAAATGCGACGTTGCGGTCGATTGCTGCTCGCGCGCTCCGTGCGCCGACGAGAAGATGTGTGTCTCGACCGACGGCGAGCCCGGATTCCGCTGTGTGCGTCCGCCCGGACAGAAGGGAGAACGTTGCGCTGAGAAGACGTGCGAGGGAGAGCACTGCTCGCAGACGGCGGAGTTGAGCGTCGCTGGCGATGGCTACATCCACATGACCATGTCGACCTCGTTGGAGCGGCGCCTGGAGCTCTCGGTGGAGATGAAGACGCTGAGCAGCGACGCGACTGTCATGTACGCGCGTGGAAAATCCTATTTCCATCAGATTCGACTGGTAAGCGTTGTGTTTTGTCTTGAAAATGAGCGGGAAATTGGTGAAAAATGCAGCAATTCATTATTTCTGGGATTCTTGAGCTCGGATTGAATTATTTGGATGTTTTCTGGCTTTATTTAGCCCTGGAGCTCTCTGTTTCTGGTTGCGCGACGTCGACTGACCCGGGAAAATTCAGGAATTAGTCAATTCGAGCGCAAATCATCATTTAGAGCTCAGATTAGCTCAATTCCAGGCGGATAATCCTTCAAAAACAGGCTGCTAAATTGCGCGGGCGTTGTTTGCAATTTTTATCGTCAAAATCCAGATTTTCGGGACTCCGGAAGCTCATATTCACGTATTCCTAACTTATTAAAACTCAGAAATCGTTTTGAAAACTCCATCTACATGCTAAACATGCTAATTTCAGGTCGACGGCTTCGCAGAATACCGCTGGGACTGTGGAACCGGCGAACGAGTCGCTCGCACTCTCGCATCTTCGACGGAAAATGGCACGTCCTCAAGGTTTCCCGCCGCGGACGTCACGCACGACTCACCATCGACGAAACACAATCCGGCGAAGGCTACAGTCCGTCGGGAAGCGACGTCCTCAACCTCAGACGCCTCGCAGTTCTCGATCGAATGGTTTCGTAGCGACAATCGCGACCTGGCAGCCCGGAACATTCTCATCTCCTCCTCCGGTCGGCTGAAGATCGCCGACTTTGGCCTCAGTTGATCACCGAACGTCGATTCCCAACGCTGGACCACTGCGCAGGTGCCGGTGCGTTGGATGGCGCCCGAATCGCTGAAGAAGGACGGACCGTTCACGTCGCGGTCAGACGTGTGGTCGTACGGCGTGATCGGATTCGAGATCTACAATTATGGCGTGAAACCGTGGCCGGAGCAGCCGGCAAAGTGGATTGCGACGCGGATTCGACAGAACAAAATGGCGAAGCCGCCGAATCGGACGCCGCGCCCCGTGCGCGAGATCTTCGCCTCGTGTTGGAAGCCGAATCCAGCCGAGCGGCCGACCTTCCAGCAGCTCTCCGGGCGCATCGCCTACATCCAGAACATTCGCTTCCCGGTGCCGCCGGCGGAGAAATTCACGTTGAACAAGCCGAAGGTGGTGAGCAGGATCGACATGGTGGAGGATGACTCGCCCGACTGCGTCTACATCGAGCTCGACTACGTTTCAAACAAGTGCGTCGAGAAGGAATACGAAACAAAGTCGAGAATTATGGAGCGACGGGTTATGGTGAGATTGCGGTGCTGCTCTCGCCTCTAATCTCCGTTCTTCAGCAGTCTGCGTGAATTCTACCCAACAACAACAACGATGGCCGTAACGACGAGCACAACGGACGGAAAAGCGTCGAAGGCGCGAATGCGATTCTCTGTAGAAGATCTGAACGACAAAGACGACGTCGCGCAGGACGACAAAGAGCCGGGTGGAGGTGCGACGAAGGACACCGTGGTATGACCGAGTTTGACAGCATCAAAGGCTCAATTTTGTGATTCGTTTCAGGGGGAGATGGAGCCGACGGATCGTTGATTGGAGGAGATTTCGTTTATCATCAATAAATTAACCAGTTGCGAGGCAATTTTCATAATAATTTATTTCCAGCGTGAAATTTATTTCCATTTTCCATTTCCGTTATTTCCAGGTGATCCAGCGGGGCACTTGCACTGGAAGTCGTTGTAGAGACTCTCGCATTGGAGTCCGTTGGGACGCTTTTCCGCACGCAGACTGCTGAAGAACGGAGATTAGAGGCGAGAGCAGCACCGCAATCTCACCATAACCCGTCGCTCCATAATTCTCGACTTTGTTTCGTATTCCTTCTCGACGCACTTGTTGGAAACGTAGTCGAGCTCGATGTAGACGCAGTCGGGCGAGTCGTCCTCCACCATGTCGATCCTGCTCACCACCTTCGGCTTGTTGAACGTGAATTTCTCCGCCGGCGGCACCGCGAAGCGAATGTTCTGGATGTAGGCGATGCGCCCGGAGAGCTGCTGGAAGGTCGGCCGCTCGGCTGGATTCGGCTTCCAACACGAGGCGAAGATCTCGCGCACGGGGCGCGGCGTCCGATTCGGCGGCTTCGCCATTTTGTTCTGTCGAATCCGCGTCGCAATCCACTTTGCCGGCTGCTCCGGCCACGGTTTCACGCCATAATTGTAGATCTCGAATCCGATCACGCCGTACGACCACACGTCTGACCGCGACGTGAACGGTCCGTCCTTCTTCAGCGATTCGGGCGCCATCCAACGCACCGGCACCTGCGCAGTGGTCCAGCGTTGGGAATCGACGTTCGGTGATCAACTGAGGCCAAAGTCGGCGATCTTCAGCCGACCGGAGGAGGAGATGAGAATGTTCCGGGCTGCCAGGTCGCGATTGTCGCTACGAAACCATTCGATCGAGAACTGCGAGGCGTCTGAGGTTGAGGACGTCGCTTCCCGACGGACTGTAGCCTTCGCCGGATTGTGTTTCGTCGATGGTGAGTCGTGCGTGACGTCCGCGGCGGGAAACCTTGAGGACGTGCCATTTTCCGTCGAAGATGCGAGAGTGCGAGCGACTCGTTCGCCGGTTCCACAGTCCCAGCGGTATTCTGCGAAGCCGTCGACCTGAAATTAGCATGTTTAGCATGTAGATGGAGTTTTCAAAACGATTTCTGAGTTTTAATAAGTTAGGAATACGTGAATATGAGCTTCCGGAGTCCCGAAAATCTGGATTTTGACGATAAAAATTGCAAACAACACCCGCGCAATTTATTAGCCTGTTTTGAAGGATTATCCGCCTGGAATTGAGCTAATCTGAGCTCTAAATGATGATTTGCGCTTGAATTAACTAATTCCTGAATTTTCCCGGGTCAGTCGACGTCGCGCAACCAGAAACAGAGAGCTCCAGGGCTAAATAAAGCCAGAAAACATCCAAATAATTCAATCCGAGCTCAAGAATCCCAGAAATAATGAATTGCTGCATTTTTCACCAATTTCCCGCTCATTTTCAAGATCAAACACAACGCTTACCAGTCGAATCTGATGGAAATCGGATTTTCCACGCGCGTACATGACGGTCGCGTCAGCGTTTTCATCTCCAGGCGCCGCTCCAACGAGGTCGACATGGTCATGTGGATGTAGATGATTTCGAGCTTCGAGACGTCGGAGATCTCAACGGCGCTTTGTTTCAGGCGTTGGCGGACGTGAATTGGGCGGAGATAGCCGCGCGCGTCGCCCCGCAACACGGTGAACAGCACATCGAGGTCGGTGTCCAGCGGTCGTCGCTTCCGATAGCGCAGTCGATGATTGTGATGATGCTGATCGACGGGAATCTCCTGCAGCGAGAGGATGCGCACGTGTGTGGGCTGCACGTTCAGCTGCGTGGAAGGCGGCGTCCTGTGCCTTGAGGAAGCGCGCGCCGTTTATGTTCTTGATGCGCACGCTGATCGAGCGCGTCCTGGTCGATCGAGCTCACATCGACGATCACCGGCGCTCCGACCGTATACTTGCCGTCGGTTACGGTAACATTGAGACGGTAGATTCCGGGCAGGAGGTCGGGTGGCGCGATCAACGCCCGAGTCGGGGTCGATGCGGAATCCGTCGGCGTCTCAATGCGTAGCACAGCATGTCGCCTTTGTCCGGATCTTCGGCGCGCACGTCCCGATTTTGCCGCCGACAAACTCGCCCAATTTCGAAGCTCTCGCCGTCTTCTCCGAGGATACGGTAGGCGACGCTATCGTAATGCGCGCTGTCAGCGTCGATCGCTTCGATTTTGACGATTTTGCTGCCAACAGGAACGTTCTCGTGTACGGTAGCTTTAAATTGAGCGGAGGCGAATTTTGGGGCGTTGTCGTTGACGTCGAGCACTACCGTAACCCGGGCTTCTGTGGAGAGCGGCGGCTGACTGTTGTCGGAGGCGACGACGAAGAAAACGACTTCCGGAGTGACTTCAAAGTCGATTTCTTTCTTCAGAGTGATTTTTCCGCTCTTCGCGTCAATTTCGAAACTACCGTACTCTTTCATACGGTAGCCTATGACGTTGTGGTGATGATCAACGTCCACGGCTTTCACTTGGAGCAGTTCGAATCCTTCAGTTGTGTTTTCGAGCATTTGGATACGGTATTCTTTCCGTTCGAAGACGGGCGCGTTGTCATTCTCATCAGCGACCTGCAGGGTTACGGTAGCGTTGTCCAATCGGCCTTCTGCGTCCGTCGCTACAACCTGCAGCTCGTAGACGCCTCGCAGTTCTCGATCGAGTGGTTTCGTAGCGACAATCGCCCCTGTTTCAGGGTCAATAGCGAATCCATCGTACCTCGTCGCGAACGAGTAGGTTACGGTAGATTCAGGGTCGATGGCCTCGGCTCGCAGGACGTAGACGGTTGAATTGAGCGTCGTCGCGTTGTATTTCGAGTGCGCAAATCGCGGCGAATTATCGTTGACGTCCTCCACGAGGATACGGTAGTCCTCGACACAGAATCCACCTTCGGTCTTCAGCACTGAGAGGTCGTAGTACGGTATCCGCTCGAAATCGAGGTGTTTTGCGATGACGAGATGCTCGCCGACTACGGTAAAGTCGTCCCCAGCGCCGCTGATCTTGAATCCTTTTCCCTGCAATTTGGCGATTTTCGTGCCTCTCGCAGCGTCCTCCTTGACGCGCAGGGTCTTCCGCAGCAGCGATTTGCACTGGTGGTCCTGACTGGAATTCTTGAATTCAACGACTACCGTAACCTCACCACTCACCAGCACAACTCACCATCGACGAAACACAATCCGGCGAAGGCTACAGTCCGTCGGGAAGCGACGTCATCAACATCTACAGCTCCGGAATGACTCTGGTGCTCGGCGCCCGTGTGGTCTACGAGAATGAAGCGCTCCATGATGTCTTCTCCGTCGTTCCTTTCGAGCATCAAACCGCCACGGACGTCGCACAGAAGCTCATCGATGGCGTCACCGCCTGCTTCCGTCGGATCGCCATCGAGGGCCTGACTTTGCCGAAGACTAGCCAGGGAATTCGCCTTCACAACGTGAACATTGGCTGCGCTGCGTTGGACTCGGATCCGTGCTCGTCACAGCCGTGTCAGAACGACGCGACCTGCTCTGCGGGTCCTACTTCGGTCACCGGCTTCAATTGCCATTGCTCAGCGCGCTACAGCGGCGCCATGTGCGAAATCGACCAGAATGCCTGTGCTTCGAATCCGTGTCCCAACGGACTCCAATGCGAGAGTCTCTACAACGACTTCCAGTGCAAGTGCCCCGCTGGATTCACCGGGAAAACGTGTCAAGACCGCGGTCAGTGGAATCCGTGCGCTTCCGCGCCATGCGGAAACTACGGTCAGTGTTTCCCGTCGCAT
>MQUG01003516.1:0-21770 GCA_007213375.1 Steinernema feltiae
AACCTATTAGGTCAAGCTACTGTCAACATCTTCACAAAAAGAGCATTGTTTCAATTAATTAAATGATCGTGCAAAAAAGGCCTGTGTCCAAGTCTGCAAAATCTTTATTTTAGCTCTCCGATGTGGTTCTAAGAATTCGCTAGCAAGAATTTGTGCAGCGTGCAAACATCATCAATATCAAAAAACCAAGATTAAAGGATTAGAGTGTTGCTGAGACAAGATTTCGATGTAATGCCTCCATAAATCTAATCTAAAAATTTGTTCTTTAAGATTCGGCATTTGAGTTAATATTAAAAGAACATTTAAAAAGCTCCTCAACAACATCGAGGTTGAAGCTATGGATCGCAAAAATTTAAACCTATAAGGAAACGTCAGTAACAGCTATATGCGCCGGTCACTACAAGGTCGCGCTGATACATAGTCCGAAGGGCATCGCGACAACCACATTGCAAAAATGTTTAGAAATTTGAAGCTACCACGAAATCACCAGAAAGTCTTAATTTCCTTCACAGGGTGCGAGTTAAATACTGGACGCAGCCTAAACTTTGATGGAAATCAGCTTTTTCAGATTATTTAATAGTCTGTTAATGTTCTATGTATTCTTCACACCTCACGCCCTGCATACATGACTACTTTGTAAAAATTTGCCGAATATCGTCTTCAAAAACAATTTTTTTTAATAATTCCCTAAATCCAATCCAATCCACGAAATCCAATCCATACTTTGGGGCTTGTTCCACAGCAGAGTAAACAGAATTTCACTATTGAGTATGCAAAAAATTTCACGTTCGACGAACCCCAAAAATTAAAAAAAACATTTTGTACAAATTGTGGCCGTTACTTTCTGTTTAATCGGTACCAGTGTTTTTCTGTAAATTAAATTAAAATTAAAAACATTAAAAAACAAAAAAAAACGTTAAGTTCTTTGTTTAATCGGTGTTTTTCAAAGATTTGTCCCAATTTGATCCAATTATGCGTAATGCATAATGTACAATTCGAGAAAAATTCGTTTATAGTACGAGAACAGGTACTGAATTTACGATTTACGGACAAAGTTATCGAACTAATGAAACTGAGCTCACAAAGAGGATTTGAGGACAATTTCTCAGGAGTCAAAAATAGTTTTAAAAAATTGAATTTAATTTAACAACGTCGATAAAGAAGTTGCTCTCCAAAAATTGCGAATTTTTGTCAATGGGCGGATTAATTATTTAAAGCAGCAAAGTAGTTGCAACGCGTTGGAAACACACCCGCAAAAAACACTAAAGAAGTTCGATGAAAAGACTAGATCAAATTAGCATTCTCAATAATTCGATAGATTTTGTTCATAGCGCGCTATGCATGTTTAAAGCCCAGTTAAATTCTCGGATTAAGAAGGTTACGCTGAATTAAGGATTAAACGTGGATTACGCTATAGAAAGCAAAACTCCCGACTTCACAAAATTTACAGCCTGAAGAAACCTTCACAGGAAACCGTCAAAATATCTTTTAAGTTTTCATAATTTTTAAATTGTGAGCCTACTGTTAAAAATGATTTACAGACGGACAAATATTTAAAATTATTTTTTGACGATTTACGCAAAAAATCCACGCAAAAAGTTGACAAGAGCACGTAATCCAAAAAATGTGATATTTCGGGTCGTCATTTTGCGTTTCCAATTCGATTTTTCATTGTTTATTGATTTTATTTTATTGAAATTTTATAGAAAAAATAAAAAATGAAGCAAATTTTTTTTTGAAAATTGAAAAAAATGTAGAAATAATTTTTTTAATTTTTATTTATTTAAATTTAAAGAAAATTTTCATAATGCGGAATACGAACATATCAAAAAATAGCATCAAGAAATATATTAAATGTGAATTATAAAACAATTTTAAATCTTAAATGAAAATCATTTAAAACTACCGATTCAGTCAAAATCTGTCAACAGAGAAACTCAATATTCAACCAAGCTGAATCAACCAAGTTTTAACAAATGAATTTGCACAAATTCACCAAAGATCTCGTGCGTTAGTCGAGAAGCCAGAGAAACAGCGTCAGTGAGAGATCCAAAAATTACCCACAGCAGTCTTTCCAGTTGACAGTTTATAACTGTGTTCATAGACAAAGTTGCGTTTGTTCAAAACATATCAAAATTATGTAGCTGTTGGAGAGATTTCATGCAAAAATTCTTTTTTTTCGTGATGCAGTTGATGCAAAAAACATTTAATCAAATTTTCATTTGCGACAAAACGATAAGCAAATATTGCAAAGATTATAAAGGCCTTAATTATCTACTACTGTGTATATTTCATGAATTTCACGAATATTGTGTCAAAGATCTTGTGTTTGTTCTGTGGATGTACAAAATGGATTTGTTCACAAAATCACAAAAGGTTCACAAAAAAAGTATCAACGTTGAATTTTTTTAATGTTCGAATTTTCTTAAAAATAAAATAATAAAATTATCACAGATGTATCAATAATTTCTTAAGAAACACGACTAATTCTTAATTAATGATCCAAACTTCACCCTACCAAAAATGTAATTTTTGACCGTTAAAAGACTTGATACAGAGAAATGGCATTCAATCGCATTCAAAAATTTTATAACCCTTGATAATTGAATGAAAATGACAACAACACATTTAGTTATATCGCAATATGTTCAAAAATTAAATTAAAATTTTTAAAAATTGGTATTTGGTCGAAATGGATGAGATTTCTGGTCTATCAGTTAAGAAACTTAATGCAAACACCTCGAGAGCAACTAGCAAAGAAAGTATGTGGCTCCTTCTGAATAGCAACATTTGTACTCGGAGTTTCGGAGTGTAACGAGCAGCCCTGATTTTGTTTGGAAAAATGAAAATTTTAAGCAATTTTAAGCCGATTTTAAATGTAAAGAGCGAAAGTGACGAGGCAAAATAATGAGCTCTGCTCAAGTATTGTCCACGACGGACTGCGTTTTTAATTAATTTAACAAAAATTTATCTTGATTTGTATTTAAGATAATGAACAAATTACGATAATGAAGTAAATCTGCAATGTTACAATTAAAAATTGAAAAACCAAAACAGCTTACAAATTAAAAAATCTGAAAATCTGAAGAATAATTTATGGTAAAATAAAAGAAATGCGACAAATTCTTAATTAAGGTTCACCCGACCAGAAATTCATTTTTTGACCGTTAACGACTGTTGATACAGAGAAATGGAATGGAGCGATACGTGCAAAAATTAATTAAATTTTTTTAAAAATTAGTATTTGGTCGAAATGGACGAGTGAAAAATTTAAACTTTAATATAAATTTTAGAAAAAAATTAAAAAAATTTGTTTTAATTAAAGAAATTGAATTAAAATTGAAGAGGTTAGCAGTTTTTGATCAAAATGGTCTAACAGTTACGAAAAACCCGCTACCAAATATTGTGTAAAAAAAAGTTTGGGTTTAAGCTTACCACATGCAAAAAATTAATGCAATTCAGTTTTCGACCGTTAAAGACTGTTGATACAGAGAAATGGAATGCAGCGATACCAGCAAAATTAAATTAAATTTTTTTAATTGGTATTTGGTCGAAATGTGTTTCTGTGTTTCTTTTTAATGAAGTTTAATACAACACTTCTAGAGCAACGGCAAAGACAGTATGGTGCGCTCCTTCTCAATAGCAACGTTTGTGTTCGGAGTTTGGAGTGTAACGAGCTTGGAAAGCTTGGACTTTTGAATTGAATTTGAATTTCACCGTTGAAAATCCACTGACCCGCATGACATGAGTGATGTGCAATGTATTAAAAGCACAGGGTCTCAATAAAGGTTTATTACTGTAAATCAAGTCTGTCTTGGCTGGAGGAGTGCGGAATTACTCAAAAACAATACGATAATTACTATGCAATAGTTATAGTTTTGGCGAAAATAAAAAATACCTTAAACAGAAAAGTACGTAAAACCTAATAGCAAAAATCAAACATTCGTGGCATTAACATTTCCAAACTGCTAAAAAGTTTGTCCCATGTTTTTTAACGTTTAACGTTTTAACGTTTAACGGTTTTAACGCGAGACGGTTTAGGGAAAAAGAAAAATTAGCTCGACTACTGGCCACAATTGTAAATTAAATTAGGTTTTTTATGTGAGAGAAAAAACCAAAATCCAACCGAATAGTTTACGGTATTGTTGACGGTATTGACGAATTAAGGTATAAAATCAGGCAGTTTTTGCCGAAAATTCGTACTACGTTAAACAGAAAACGTTAGGTGGAAGCTGCTTGCAAAAATCGAATTTTTGCAAAAAAAATAAATTTAAATTTTTTTACCTCTTCTCCACACGAACCGAGTGGTTTTTGAGATTTTGACTCGTAGTTTAGCCGACCTAATTGGAAGATCTGCGTGGCGGCACAGCCGCCCACCGACAACCTAAACTATATACTCAAAGCTGAAATACAAAGAACTCGGATGTAAGAATCAAAAATTTAGAACCCTCGACATCCAAATTGGATTGAATCAAGTCAACTTGTTTTTGGATCTCGAACGGTGGAAGATGTTCTTGTTTTATTTAAAAATTAATTTAAAAAACAGAAAGGATCGTACAGGATCATATAGGAACTTAACCGGTAAAGTGTGGTCCCAAAGGAAGCCAAGGCAGCCAACATCCACATCAAAAATTAAAATAGAAAATAGATTTAGAAAAAAGTAAATAAATAAAATAACAAGAAAATCTTGGACCTAAAAAAATGGACGCAAAAACATAGCTTCAGTTGATGTGTTCTATTTGATGCCGGTTTCCAATTTGGGAAGCCGAGGGAAAATGCGGGTGCTTCACAACTCCGTTTGACGCACGGCGGTTCCGTGTCCAACCTCTAGAGCTTGCGATAAAAACTAAAATGCGCTCGACTACAGTACCCAAGGGAAGCCACGCCAGGTCAATCCTCAGCCACCATTTACCCTACCAAAGGGGCGGAGAAGGAGTTTAAAGTGAAAAAATCAACTGTTCTTTGAAAAGAAACAGCTTTATTGTGATTGTACAAAAATTTTAATTTAATTTTTGCAATGACCAGTCCCCGCAAAATTAGGTCATCAGGCGGCAACCAAAAGCTACCTATAGTTCGCAAGAAAGGAAGAGTTCAAAAATGTCTCTATAATCAACAACAAAAACCGATCTTAAAAAAGAATTAATTCGATCGAATTTAACCAAAATTAGCGTTGTACTTTGCTAAACGGCATTTCGCAGTTTATTCTAAAATTGTTCTCTTTTTCGTCATTGACACTTGAATCAGAGCTACTAGGACGCATAAATTTCAATGGTTTCTCTGTGATTGACAGCCAAATTAAAATATATTATACGACTCTTTGTTGAACTTTCAACGACAATTTTAAGATCACAACGAAGCAGATCAAACGTGGTCATTTCAGTTCTTTGAAAGTAAACAATTTGTTAATTATATTTTCAAAAATCAAATTGTGAAAAATCTAATTTCCGTTTTTGCAATGACCGGTCACCGCAGTGTGGCGAGTCCTCTAATTGCTTCTCCTTGTGTTATTCTTCTGACACCCCAACATACGCATAAAAATTTCGTCAATACGCGGAACAATTGATTTTGGATATATAATTTATCAAATCTGAATAACAATTGGCAAAAAAATTTGCTTTACAACATTTGTTTGTTTATTTGTTTCAAAAATTTCATCATTTAAGTTATCAATGACAATAAAAGTGCAGAAAAGCTTATTGAGATTATAAATAGCAAGAAGAGCAAGTTCGTTACCAAGTGCATCCAAAAAACTAAAATAAGAGATATTTTTGAAAAAGTAGATTGTGAGTGTTGATGAAGCAAAATTTGAGTCTAAAATTAGATTTAAAAGATTTATTTAAAGTACCCAAAATAGGAAACACATTTGCACTATTCAAAAATTTCCATAATTTACATAAATTTTAATGTTAATAAAAGTGTTTTACCATCTCATTATCGATAGTCCGTTTACGGTTTTCTTCACCTAGAAACTCAAACTTCACAGAAAATGAGCGATTTGCTTCTGCGGTAGATCTGCCACTTTTGGAAATTACCTCTGCACTTAAGACAGGTTCTACGGAGGGAGTTGTGGATCTCAAAAATACGAAAAAAAGTTGATCAGTTCTCTTTATACAAATTTTAGGGGTTCAAGATAACCAGAAAAAGCGAATTTCTACAATCAGCGTACCATGTAATTTTTTAAAATTCAGTTAATTATAAAATTGATATTCAAACATCATCTCGCAAAGTTTTAATTCACCTTTATAAATTCATTGGCTGTGCATTGCGATAGCGATGCGCAATGTACAATGTACTAACAAAAAAGCTCAACGAGGCGTGGACCAAAAATATATTTGTTTCCTAGCCAATTCGAGTTCAGCGATGAAAATAACAAATTTTCACGAATCGAATTGATTTTGCCGTTCTTTTTTCGCTCCAATGCAGATTAAAGGCGTGTTTTTTTAAACAACGCCCCCCAAAAAAAGGAATTGTACACACAAAAAAGGTGAAAGTCTATAATCTGCGTCGTGCCGCAACCCATTTAATTTTTTAAAATTCAATTTAAAATAAAAAAGTTATTTCAAATAAAAAATTTAAAATTTAAAAAATAAAAAATTTAAATAAAATTTAAAAATTGATGTTTGCAAATCATCCCGCAATGTTACATTTTTCTACTTCATCTTAAAAAATCCATTGGCTGTGCATTACTGAAAGCACGGCGCCTAGACAAATAGCACTTTGTCCTAGGGTCCAAATTTTTTGTTATTGCATTTCGAAAAATTGATTTCAAAAACAGTAATAACCGTACCACCGTAATATAAAAAAATGTAAACAGGATCAACACCCCGCAAAAATATAAAAAAACCCAAATGTACAGAAAAAAATTAATTTAATTTAAAAATTGATATTAAAACATCATTATAATTCAACGCTGAAAATCCACTGACTGCGCTATACCTGAACGATGCGCAATGTACTAAAAACACAGGGTCTTTCAAAAAGGGTTTATTACTGTAAATCAGCAAGAGATTGTCTCTTCAGCTGTCAATTCCATATCGAGCGACCGAGCGACACCAGGAAAATCCGGGTGGTTCAAAACTTCCTATGATGCACGGCGGCTCCTGATCTCCGTTTACATCATCTAGAGCTTCCGATTAAAAGTAAAATGCGCTAAATTGTTGGCCAGGAGAAAGTCAAGGCACCATATGAATGTCCCCAAAAATGAACGATTTAAATTTAACTTTTAATTTTATTTTAATTTAAATTTATAAACAGCGATTTAACGATTTAAAAAAAATCTTAATTAGCAAACTAAAAACATACCTTCGGTGATCGATGTGACTCAATTTTTAAGGGAAACTTGTAAGAATGAATTTCTAGAATCTGCGTACTTTATCCGTTGTTTAAATTAACTTAAATTTTGATATTTAAATATCTAATTCACTGTTGGCCCGGACGGTAAGCAGGAACAGATGGGCAGCACCAAAAATAATTTATTTCCTAGTCAGAACTGTTCAGCTACGAAACGAACGAAATCTAATCTCTACTTTCGGGCTTGTTCCGTTAAACAGCAGAGTAACAGAATTGAATACGCAAAAATAGTACTGCTTCATTTTAGTGATTCTTCCAAAGAGGTGTAAAGAAACAGGAGATCACCTCAACCAGCATTTCTCACTCTTTCGAAGGAGCTTTTCGCCAGTTTTCAAAAATTTATTTATTTGTTAACCAGACAGCATTCAGCAATGAAAAAAACCAAATTCATAAATTCTTTCAAGCTTTATTTCGTGCAGAGTATAGACGTGTAGTCAACCCCACAAAAATGGTTGCAATTGAATAATTACTTCATCGTTTTTTTACAAGTGCTACCACTCAAGCAGCTAAACAAATGTGTTTTATGAGGTTGAACGTTTAATTTCCAAATTTGACGATTGAAAAAAGAAATTGTGTTGGTCTCCTTGGTCAAATCCTTGGTCAAACAAGAACTCTAGCACGCAAGAAAACACAAGACGTTTTTCTTCATAATGGCGTAGAAATATGAAATGTTACAAAATTAAAATTTGAAATTAAAATTAAATAAAAATAATTTTAAAAATGAAAATAAAAATGAAAAAGATTGTCTGATGCAAAAATTTTCTTTTTTTCCTGCTGCAGCTGATACAGCTCGTTAGTAGCTCACCCTGCCGAAGGTGCTTGTTGTTCTAAACAAAATATTATCTATTTCTTAATCAGAAAAGCATTCTTTTTTTCATTGTTTTTTCGTTCAAAGTATACGTCAACAGCACAAAAATTCCACAAAAATCTCCAGAAAATCTAAATTCCTTTATACTTGAAAAAATTGTCATGATTTGCGAAACATTGCTTTCACATGTTTGTTTGTACTAAGCTTAAAATAACGTCAGAAGATCACTGAACGGCTTTGAAATTTAACGCTAGTTGCACACTTTAAAATTTCTATTCAGCAACAACTGATCAACCTGCGACATTGACACAAACCTGGCTTCGTTTGCATCAATTAGAGAAAATTAGAATTAAAACTAGAACTAAGCGATTACATAGCAAAAATATTAAATTAAATTTAAAAAATTAAATAAATATTGTATCACATTTTTTAAAGGGTTGAAAAAGACAGCAATCGATTTAACGTCCTGAAAAGTTGTTTTCGTTATTTGAAAAAAAAAATTGAAGTTCTCCGGGTCAATCATGGTTGGAGGAGTGCGAAATTACTCAAAACAATACGATAATTACTATGCAATAGCCTAATTAAGTTAACTCCTCAAAAATGTAGTTTAAAACCTCTGGAGCTTCCGATTACAGGTATAGTGCGCTAAATTGTGGAACAGGAGAAAGCCAAGGCACCAACTAAACGTCTCCAAAAATTACCAAAGATTTTTTTAAAAATTGATTTTAAATTAAAAAATTGAATAAATTGTGACGATTGGCGAAACATTGCTTTCAAACGCTTGCTTGTACTATGCTTTACATCACGTCGTTTTGCAGCAGAAGATCACTGAAAGGCCTTCAAATTTAATGCTGGTTACTCACTTTTACAACAACTGAGCAACCTACGACGTTGACAATAACCTGGTTCTGTTCTGAAAAGTTGTTTTCGTTATTCCAAAAAAATTTGCAGATCAACTGATCAGTATTGGTTGGAGTGCTGAGTGCGAAATACTCGATAAAACGATAATTACTATGCACTACAATAACCTAATTATGTTACTGCTCCTCAAAAATGTAGCGACTAGAAAATATGAGCTGTACTGAATTTGTAACATGCAACAAATGTATATTTAAAAATGAAAATCAGTAAATTGTAATGAGCTTAAATTTAAAAAATTAAATTTTAAAAAAATTTAAAAATTTTTTCGCTCTAGTACAAAAATGCAAAATTTTGTAAAAGTCTTTATTTAATCGCTATTATGTTTACTTCTGAGTGATCAACTCGTCCTAATAATGCGCAGCGCAAATTTTCTTAAAATATTACGATAATTAAAAAATTTACGATAATTCAAGAATAAATCGTTTGTGATAGGTGAACAGATGACAAATTGAGTTGTGGGTAAGAATGTTCGGGTTCCAAAAATTACTTAATTAAATTAATAAAAAAATTAATTTAAAAAATGCAACCAATTGGGTATGGAGTTTTTTCAATGCCACTAGCAAATTGAGCCTCAGTTGAGCCAAAATTAACTTCAATTTCCATTGGAAGAAGGTTTAGCTTTGGTAGGGCAAAATGCTAAGTTGATCGACTAGTAGTCAAAATCTTGGACGGGCTAGAATGTAAAACCTACTAGAAACAAGAGGCCAAAAAGGTGAATGGTCAAGCTTGAAGCAAGCAGTATTACAAAAAAAAATCTGATATTCCGGACCGTCATTTCTGCATTGAACAGCTTTGTCATTAACACGCTCAAACTGCTAAAAACTTTGTCCCATTTATGCGGGCGTTGGTTCGAAAGCAAGACTCCAAAAAAAATTAGCTCGACTACTGGCGACAATTGTAAATTAAATTAGCTTTTTTAAAAACAAAAAATGAAATCCACTAGTTTACGGTATACAGTTGACGGACGAAATTGGGCAAAAATTAAAGTTTTTAGCAAGACACTTCTTGACGAAGTGCTTTTTGCAATCGACGCGGATTGGGACAAGTCTTTAAAGTCCCCAAAATGTGTTATATATTAAATTTAATGTTCTGTATGCATATAGAGGTGCATCTAAAATAGGGAACGTATAGGGAACGATGACTTAGATAACACGACTTCTTTTACATAGCTACATACAGTGTCGTTAATGATCAAAAATAACGCAATTTGATTTTTAGCAAAATTAAATGACCGAAAAGCATTAATGACCGAAATGATTAAATGATAATGATTAAATGACCGAAAAAGTACAAAAAATTAGATAAACACTGTTGAAATAGCAGCTACTCAAAATTTTATTGATTAATCTAATTTTCGTTCGTTCTTCACGACACTATCTGATTTGAATAAACGACGACTTTTGGACGATTGAAATGAAACTTTGCACATTTGTAGATCTCGATCCAACTAAGAAATCCAGAGCCCATACGTCTCTTGAAAAGTTAGAGATATCTATTTAATGATTTACTAAAAAAATAATTTAGAAGTAAGGCATCTATAGTAAAGCCAGCTATTTCTTACTTACATTGAGAAACACATTGCAAAAATTAAAAAATTGTTTCTAATAAATTTTGCATGATCATCACGAATATTGAGCGTGAAAGCAATGAAGCAAAAAACGGAAAACATTTTTGGATTGTTATTAAAACGAGCTCATTTATTACCTGGCTGGTTTTATCTGTTGGCGTCTTTTCAAAAAATGCACTTTGATTAATCTAAATTTGAAAAAAATTTAAAATTATCTTTTGGTAGAACCCTCCACATCCAAAATAGAGAATCCAAAATTCAAGTTAACACTTCTTTAATCTTTTTAAGTATTAAACAAATTAAAATAGTTTTTTTTTTAATTCCCAATCAAGGAAAGAACCAGCACGACCAATATTTCATTTTGACCGTAAAGCCAATGAAGCCGTGACACCAATTTTCGATGACAAAAATGCAGTTAAACGGAGAGGACTGTTTGTTTTCAAAAAAATGCTTCAAAGAAAGCTTCATTACTTGTATAGCAATGGCAATTTTGGTTGGAAGTATTCAAAATGTTCTGCGTCCAGTGAACGTCAAAAAATGAAATGCTGAAAGAGAACCGGACCAGATCATTCGCATCTAAAATTAAATATTGTATTTGTTGACTAAACAAAATGGCTCGAGCTTCAAAAATGGTTTGGTCAGTCTTGGTTTGTGTGCCATTTTGGAATCATTTGTTTGGAAGATTTATGAGATTTATCTGTTTATAATATGTGAAACAGATATTGAATTGATTTACTGCAATCAAAAATGTAAACCTATGGACTATAATAGTGATGTTTTTTTAATTCTTATCACGTTAGACAAAATTGCACTGAGCTTGTTGTAAAAAAAAGATTCACATAAATTCAAAAATTTTCTTCAATTTATTAATGTTTTCAGTTTTTATTTAATCGCTCTTGTGAATTATTCGTTGTTGTAATGCGCTACGCAAATGTTCAACCGTCAAAGAATAATTCATTTGTAATAGGTGACCACGTGACGGACGATTTATGGACGAGTTAGTTATTAGACAATAATCAAGTTGTTCAAATTTAAATGGTATTTTAAACCTACTATTAAATACGAGAGGTGTACAACAAAAATCCAAAATTTTGAAGCCATTTCTAGTAAACTTTAAACTTTTTAAAAGACTGAACTGACCGGCCTTAAAAAAAGAACTTTGGTTAAAAAATTTTCTGAGCATTTGGTAAGATCGAAATCAAAAATGTAAACCTAAAACGAAACGTCAGTGTTCTCTGTATTAACCGATAACTACAACATCTCGGTTAACCGAAGCATATTTTATTAGGATGAAGTTCAAAAATTATGGAAAATGTTTGAAAAAGATTTTTGAGCTTATGAGCAAATGGAATACGTTGCCATTGGTAAATTGTTCTTATGTGCTATGTGCACTATTTTTGGTTTATGAGCAAATACAAAAGTCTACAAACTTCCGGTTGCGATCATTTAGGGTTGATCGTTCTAAGAATTAACTGCAGATTTATTAATTAAAATTTGTTAACTAGAAAGATTGAGAAATTAGCAAAAATTAGTTAACATGGTCAAAATGCTCACTACAAAAAACACATCATTTCTCACCCTTGCAAAGGGTGAGAAATAATTTGAATTTAACATTTAAAAAAATTGAAAATCTAAAAACAATTTAAATACTGAAAACGAATTTCATTGTCAGATGCAAAAAATTCTTCTTTTTTCCCTGATGCATCTGATACAGCTCGCTAATAGATTCCCGATGCATCTGATCCGCTCGTGTCCGAAAGTGCTTTTTGTTCTCAACCAAAATAATACTTATTTCTTTCTTCAGAACAGAAAGAAAAAAAAGTAAAATGCGCTAAATTGCTGGCCAGGAAAGAGCCAAGGCAGCAGCTGAGCTCCTCAAAAATTAACAAAAATTAAAAAAAATGTATCTATCAAACTAAAAACATAGCTTCGGTAATCTATGTGATTGTAAGAAACCTGAAATGAATTTCTAGAATCTACGATGTAAGAAAGCATGGATTATTTTGCATCGATTAGAGAAGAAAATTAGAATTGAAACTAATTGCCACAGCAAAAATATTAAATTATATTTTAAAAAATTACATAAAAATTGTATTAAATTTTTGAAAACGAGCGCCATCACACAAACAGGTGTGCTACAAAAATGCAAAAATTTGTTTTTATGTCTTTATATTTGTGTATAAAAATGCAAAAATTTGTCTAAAGGAACAAGGAACTCTGATGTTATAATAAAAAATTTAGAACAAAATGGATTAAATCAAGTTCACTTGGTTTTGAATCTCGAACAGTGGAAGGAATATGTTCTTGAGTGATTTAAAAATAGATTTAAAAAGCCAAAAGCATCGTCTTATAACAATCGTCTTCGTCTTATAGGAACATAACCGCTAAAGTGTGGTCCCAAAGAAAGCCAAGGCAGTAAGTAGTACCCATCAAAAATTAAAATAGAAAAAAGATATTAAAAAAATTAAAAAATAAAAATATAAAATAACAAGAAAATCTAAAGTACCAAATCAAATGGACGCAAAACATAGCTTCAGTTGATATATTTGTTCTATTTGATCCATTCTTTCCTGCTTTCTGCGTTCAGCGTACAGTGTAGTATTTTCCTAGGCAATACTCTACAATCCAAAATGGAGGTATTTTTACGTTCCAAAAATGTTTAGAGATTTCACACTTGAAGTTAGTTTGAAGAAAACCCCGGTATATCGAATATCCTTTATACTTGAATAAATTGTAAAAATTTGCGAAATATCGTCTTCAAAAGCTTGTTTCAATTCAGCAAGTAGCGTGATTGTGCAACAGAAGAGCGCTGCAAATACAAATTTTTTAAAAGAATTTTGAAAGTACAATGAATTTAACGTTCGGAGACGGGGGTTAAGTGCAAAAATTAAAAATACAAATTGTGTTTTCATGTTGTTTTTTTTAAATTTACGATTTAGTCGTTAATAAAATTGTACTAAACCTGATGTTAAAAAAAGGTATTCAGAGCTACAAATAGGTTCCTGTGCTCAAAAGTTTTCTTTTTTCATTTAATTGCTATTTAAATGTTTATTTCTGATTAAATTTTTGTCCTAATAATGCGCTAAAATCCTTTTTTGGCCGTTTAAAATGTTGAAACAGATAAGCCAATCTTGGAGGATGGGTGGATCGTGAAGGATGCTGCAAAAATATAATTAAATGTACAAAAATGAAAAATGCTTGAAAGCAAACCATAATTAAGTGTTGAATAGTTGCATGACTAGAAGCCTGGCTCCCAAAAATAAAGTGTCTAGAAAAATACTTTTCTTTCAATTGAATAATTTTTTGACAACCGAACCGTTGCTATTTGATTCTAGTTTTTATTTAATCGCTATTTAAATGTTTATTTCTGATTGAATTTTTAGTCCAAATAATACGCAACACAAACGAATAACAATTTGCGATAATTCATTGGCGGTACTCTACATCCACCCATAATCAAATCTAGCCATCCTGTTGATGCCGTTTTGGACACGAAACGAAATTTTAAACAAACTAGTCTTATGCAAAATATAGTTATGGTGAGCGCTCCACAAAAAAAGTAAAAAATAAAATAAAAAATAATTTAATTTAAAAAATGATATCCGCATTACTTTAGCGATACGCACTACCAAAAAAGTTTTTAGTTTTAGCAAAAGATCACAGTGAACCAAGTAAAAGTTAAAGATAGATTTAACCTGTTCCCACAGCAAAAATATGAAAATTGATTTTGGCATGAAAAACAGCCCGGTCTTGTGCGAGTTTGAAACTGTAAAGATAAAACAATTTTTATTCCCATCGACAGAGTCGACTAGCAACGCTAATGATTGATAAATGGACTAGAGTCGACTAGCAAAATACTAATTAAAAAATGTTTAAATTATTTGTTTAAACGCGTCTTCCCATTTCACATTTCCTAAAATTGTGCCCGTGACAGTTTGGAAGCATCTGGATAGTTTGAAGAAACAAAAATTCAAAACCATACAAAGGCTGTTCGCAAAAAAATGCTACGAAAGCTTCTTTATTGTGACAACAATAGCTATTTTGGTTAAAATTCTTCCGGTTTACACAATAGGTTTAGTTTTATTAGTTTTAAAATTCTGATTCAAGCGATTAAGATGCACTGGATGATTAAAAAACGTCCTTCATTATTACAGTAGCAAATTCCATCTGTACACGCCTGCATTCGGGCAAAAAATGTTGTTTTTTTACCAATGATTTCCATTGCAATTGTAATATAAAGTGAATCAATGTGAATCCAGATGAAAAGTGCACAGCATACGTTTTCTGACTGGTAAAAGCACTTTAAAAGCATATCTGGCTCTTGTGTACTTTAGCCGACGTAAAGTATTTTGTGGTCGGCTAAAGTACACTAGTGCCGCATATCTGAGCACCATAAATTAGAAATTAGAAAAAAATTGTAAATAAATAAAAGCGTAACTTTATTCCAATCCGAAGGTTCGTGGACGTGGAACGAGGACGGCGCGAACGGGAACAAAAATTTAAGCCTAGAAGGAAGCGCGTTCAAGGCAAAAATCGATTTTTCGTAGCTTTTGGTTTTTTCAATTTAAACTCTTTGGTTGTTTGCACGATAAAGTGTTTTTGCAATTGACGCGGATAGGGACAAGTCTTTAAAGTCCCCAAAATGTGTGATATATTAATTTCAGAGTTCTGTATGCTTATGGAGGTGCATATTTAACCAAAAATAGGGACCGTTGGATAACAAAACTTTTTTACGTAGCTACATACAGCACAGTGGCTTCAATGGACAAAAATAACGCAATTTGATTTTTATCAAAATTTAATAACATCAAAATTTAATAAAATTTAATGTGTGTTGCTGCTATCATCTCAACACTGTTGAGATGATAGCAGCAACACGCAAAAATTTTTTGATTAATCTAATTATCGTTTGTTCTTCACGACACTATCTGACTTGAATAAACGACGACTTTTGGACGATTCAAATGAAACTTTGCACATTTGTAGTTCCAACTAAGAAGTCCACTGTCTACACTACCTGCTCGTACGATATCCATTTAATGATTTACTGAAAATTAGAAGGAAGGCAACTCTTCAAAGCCAGTGATTTTGCTTATTGCTTAATGATATTGTGAACAAGTTACAAAAATAATTACTTTCAATAAATTAATTTCAATAAATTAAAAAATGCCTGAAAAATGCACAAAAACATTACATTCTTTCTCCATGATACGTTCTAAATTATCGAATAAACGTCGATTCATTGACAAATTTGGTGGGAACCTACATTTTATTTTTAATCGTCAAATTAACACAACTAAACTCCGTCAAACATCAACGCATGAAGGAAACAATACAGCACAATACTGATCCGGTCCGCCTCATCACAATGACGCTTTCACTTAGAATACATTATGCACAATCATGAAAGCTTATTACAAAATTCAAAATTCTAAGAAATTGGTTATTTTTTTTAAAATTTGTTTAAAAAATGTAGTCATTTAATCTAATTTATTTGAACTTTTAGAAAACCTTAGCAAAAGTATATGCTTTGGTTTGCAAAAATGCTTTGGTTTGATTGAATTTATCGATGTGAGATGTTTTAGAATGTTTTACGCAAAAAATCAAGAGCCTGAGTGTTTCAGTCTTATCTCCACGAACGTTAAATTCCCTGAAACTCCTAAAGTTCCTATGAAAATACAATTTTTGATATTAAAGCAAAAACTTTGTCCACAAAGAAGAAGAAAAAGTTTCAGTTCGCATGAAATAAATCAAATCAATATTGCAAAAATTCTTATTTTAGCTCTCCTATGTGGCTTTCAGAATTTTCCAGCAACTTTATGCTATTTGTGCACAAAAGTTTGTTCTAGTTCATAATGGCAAAAAAAGTGAAATTTTTAATTTTAAGGTAAAAAAACAACAAAAAGCTTAATTTAAAGTAATTTTAATTAAGAATTAAAATCTGAAAAATAATTTTGTAATTACTCATGCAAAAATTTCTTCTTTTTTCGTAATGCACCTCGCATAAGCGCAGGCACCCTGAAAAAAATCAAAAATTAGTGCGTTGCTGAGACAAGGAGTCATACCCTGCCGACAAAAATCTAAAAAAAATTTGTTCTTTAAAATATTAATTTTTTTTACTTTTTTAAAAATATATTAAATTCCTGTAAAAACGAATTTTCACGAATCCCATCATAAAAAAGGTATATTACCTGATCTCTGAAGAAATTTCCGGAAATCCCAAAGTTCAATGGATTTAACGTTCGGATTTAACGTTTTAAGGTTAAAGTGCAAAAATTAAAAAAAAACTTTTGTACAATTTGTGGCCGTTAAGTTTTTTAAAAAATGACGATTTATAGACAAAGTTGTCGAGTATGGAATTGCAAAAATTCGCTCATTTTTCGTTTTCGTTTACATAGTATAGCCGCGTAGCTAGCTAGCCAACAAGACTTTATGTTTATAAATCAATTAAGCAATTGTTTTGGCAGACATTTAATGGACACTCAAGGATTTGCGTGCGAATAGCAACAAAATAATTTTTTATGTTGAGTTCCCATGCAATTGTTTTTTTAAATGATTTTAACGCAATTGTTGTCCATAGGCTTCTTGCTTCACTTTGAATGCAAAACAATTTAGCCAACATCCGGGAAGCTCGTTTACGGCTAATGTTTTAGTCGCCAAAAATTCCTGTATGGTAACTTGAGTGTCTTAGATTAAAAATTAAATATTTGTTGACGCAGTTGATGCAGAAAAAGCAGTGGTGTTTAATCTTTAACGGCCCATTTCCGTCTCGCACTCCAAGACTTTCGCGGGGCACACAGATTGGTGGGCGCTCGATACCTTTGCATTGAATAACGAGATCAGAGAACGAGAACTAGACCATTTCACGAACAAAGTTTAGTGTTTTGTGTATTGGTGGAAATGAGCGAATTTCAAAATGAAGAAAAAAATGCAAAATATCAACAAAAAAATATTGAAACGCGTTGTCGCATTGACTTATGTACAAAAATTTCTTTGGAAAAAACCGTAGCCCGCCAAAGTTAGATTCACTGGCTTTATTACTTTATTTACCTAATAATCTCAAAACGAACACAAACAAACAAACAACGCCAAACGAGCCTTTTCATTTTATTTTTGAGCCAACCGTTGTTGCTTTAATCGGGATGTCAGTTGAACTGTGGATGCAAAAAAAGTGAAAACCACCTGGTCAGTTGGTTGGAGAGTTGAGTAAGAAATTACTAAAAAAACAATACCATAATTACTATGCACTACCATGGCCTAAAAATAATGTTACTATTTATCCTAAAAAAAACGTAGCGACCAGAAGAGTTGAGCTGCATTGGACTTGTAACATGCAATAAATTTACAACTACAAACACGTGAGGACAGTGAAAGAACAACGCATATTATCAATATCAAATTTTGATATTCCCCATGATTCGTGATCAAAATAGTACTAGTTGAATAAATAATTGAAAAAAACAAATTAATCGAAAGCGCTCACAAACTTGCACACAGTTACAATTAAAGAAACTCTTCACGCGTGACGAGTTTTGAAAATGACTACATTAACCGGGTCATCTTCCATTGAAATTACTCATTAATCGACAATTCAAAGAACAGCTAAGCAAGTGAAGTTAATAAAAACCAATTGAAAATCTTTTGAATTGAAATTGAAAAGCTAAAAAAAAATCTGTTTACATCTTTAGGACAGTTTCCTCAACCGGGTAGCAGGTACCTAAAAGTACAAAATACGCAAATGTACACACAAAAGTCAAATAAATTAATTCATATTTTTTAAATTTAATTTAAAAATTTCGACAAAAATTAAAATTAAATTTAAAATTTAAAAAAAATTAAAAATGACATTAGTCTTTTCGATTTCGAAATTTTGATTTTTCACATTTCGAAAATTGATTAAAAAAAGCTCTTTTTTTGTGGTTTTAGGAACATGTGGAAACTGTGGTCTTGGCCAAAAATATGTTTGTATTTGCGCAGTGAGCAAACCACGGCTTTTAGCCCGAGATTTAAAGATTAGAACGTTGCTGAGACAAGAATTCACTCTCCTGCCGACAAAAATGTAAAAAAAACAAGTTCTTTAAAATATTGATTTAAATATTTTTTACATTTTTTAAAATATATTAAATTCCTAGTCGGAACTGTTCAGTAATGAAAGGAACGAATTTTCACGAATCCCATCCATTCTTTCTTGATTTTTCCACTGCAGATTATAGGCGTGTAGTTTATTCAATGGCGGATTAGTTATTTGGCGCCATGTCGACAAAATTTCTATTAAAAACCATTTTAGTCAACTAGCTGTCAGCTTCTGGAAAGTGAACATTTTTAATGAGTTTATTTTCCAAATTGCAATGGATTTAACTTCTGAAAGAAAATTGTTTTTAATCGAGAAAAAGTGCACAAAAATAGATAAAAAATGCAAGATCATCTAGTCAGAAGCTATGTTTGGATATGCCGTGTTTAAATGGCGGATTATATATTTAACGCCTAGTTGAGACGCACGTCGGAAGCGCAGTCAGGATTGTGGAAAAAAAATTAATTGAATAGCGAAATAAATTGAAAACGGAATTTCCATAAATACGGGCGTTCACAGGTAAATTTCAATTTAGCCAAATTAGCTTTAACTTAAACTTTCAATGTAATGCTAAGGAACGTTACTTCGAACTGTGTGTACAATGTTTGTAAAATTGTAAAAAAAAAAGAATTAGAGTTATAATTAGCGCAAAAAATAGAGCAAAAATTAAATTGATTTTAAATTAAAATATTATTAATTTTTAAAATCACGCGGCTGTTTTTTAACTTGTTGTCGTCAATAGCAAAAATTTGTTTTGCTGCGAACGTGCTGAACAAAAATTCTAAAAAAAAGTAGTTAAAATGAAGACCTTCAAATTGAAGCTCAAAACATCAAAACGTCTACAGGGTGGCGCAGAAACGGTACTTTCAAAATGGCTTTGCTCGCCGCAGATTCAGGAGTCCAAACGCTTTTGGACATTTTTAAGAATGGCCGCAATCAGATCTGGTTGTTGATTGTTCATTCAAAAATTTTCTTTTTCTGTTCAGAGTATGGGCAGTGTGATATGTACTGCAAAAATCATTCTTTTTTTAGCTCTCCTATGTGGTTCTAAGAATTTGCCAGCAAGAATTTGCGCAGTGGGCAAACAACGGCTATTTAAAGCCCAATATTAAAGGATTATTAGAGCGTTGCTGAGACACGACATGGCTTACTTGACGACAAAAATTTCTGAAAAAAATTTAGTCTTTAAAATATTAATTTAAATATATTTATTGTATAAATATAATATTAATTTAATTTATATATTTTAATTTATTGATTCTAGCATATAGGCACTGAAAGGCACACAAAATGGCATACGAATACTTGTAGAGAGTTGGTGAGTAGTTACAGCGTTTAAAGTACAGTAAACCAAGTAAAAATTGAATTAAATTGTGTGAAATTCGCTTGTGAAATTATAAAACTGAAACTATTTTTATTCCCATCGACAGGGTCCACTAGCAAAATGCTTAAAAAAATTATTAATTGTATTTGTTTAGCCGCGACCTCCCATTTCACAACCTCTAACACATTGACTATTAAATTCGGTTAAATTGAGATGACCGGTTGTTTTGAAAAAAAATGCTAAGAAAGCTTCATTACTGTGGACAACAATGGAAATTTTGAAAAATTCAAAATGTTACGACTTTAATTATTGTCAAAAAAAGAAATGCGGAAAGAGAATTTAACCGGAGCGGGACAACTCGGCGACGCGGATTTAACGTGCTAAAAAGAACTGTTTTTGATGACAAAAATTTCAAAAAAAATTAGCTCATCAGTCTTGGTTCGGTTCTGAAATTCATGAAAATTTGTTTGTAAGTGGATGGACAAGGCTGTGGTTGAGAAAATGGCGTGTCAAAAATTATAAACAAGGGCGAAAGCTTAAAAAATGATGTAAACAATGGTCAGTCTTGTTTCTTCTGAGACTGAGAATCATTTGTTTGGACGATTTATGGACGACGTTGGCGGCGCGGAAATCCACTACCAAAAATTAGAGACAATTTAAGAGTTTTTTCAATGGGCGGATTGATGATCACGTTGTCAAGAATTTAAATGTTATTTTCAGCCTGCTATTAAATAGGACCAGCTTTACTTCACAAAAATTCAAAACGTATTTATCTGTTAATTTTTCCAACAAGCTAATACTCATTTGATAACACTCGCGCATCTTCCATTGATTTAATTGATATTTAATTAAAATTGTTCCCGTGACTGTTTGAAAGAATCTGGAAAGTTTGAATATTTCCTTCCAGTTGAAACAAAACCATACAAAGAAACAAAGTATTCAAAAATTTTCCGAGTTTACTTATTAGTTATAACAATAGTTTTAAAATTTCAATAAATCGACAGAAGACATGTTGGGAATATACAATAGAATACAATTCCCATGACCAAAAATATATTTTAAATTTGATTTTTTAAATTTTGAATGATGTAAACTTTGTTAAGAATTCAACAACATAAAACGCCTGGGGCACTAATTTCTTAGGAAACGCGCCAAATTTATAATCAAGGACTTCACTTAGCAAACAAACCAAAAGTGATGAAACAGAGACACCAATCTTAAAGGATGCTATACAAATGTAATTAAGTGTACAAAAATGAAAATAATTTTTTATTGATTTACTTTACACATCTTTAATCTTGAATTGTATTTAAGATGTTAAACAAATTATGACGGATATCAAATCAAGTCAAGAACTCAAGCTTCACAAAATCAAAGCGACCAAAATTTCCGTGAGATTGACAAAAAAATGTAACCCGAAAAGAAAACGTCCTCCGTATTAACCAATCACTACAACATCTGTTAGCGAGAGCATATTATTATGATTAATTTAAAAATTATGGATACTGTTTGAGAAAGGCTTTAATGGAGCGCGGTATGAAGAAGGTCATCAAAAATGACACGAGGACTGTGGTGCGTACTGTTCATAATGACAAAATAAATTAAAAGTTACTATATTTAATTTTAAAGTGCTCTAAGCAAAGTTTTTTTATCTATCTTAATAATCAATTATTAAACTTGCAAAATAGAGAAGAAACAATTGTGAAAGTCACATTTTTTAAATTTTTCT
>MQUG01003518.1:0-43279 GCA_007213375.1 Steinernema feltiae
TACTTGACTAAATTATGACAATTTACGCTTAAAATATGTTGAAACAGAGAAACAGTTTTGGAAGACGGATGACAAAAATATGCAAAAATATCCATTTGTTGATTTACTAAATAATTAGACAATTGTTAAAAGCTTTTCTACCTGTCTTAAGAAACAAGACTTAAGTGAAAGATAAACTTGTGTGCAGAAAAATAATAAAAATCATTTTTAATCAAATTCGCAATAATCACCACGAATAATTGGTAGTTCGAAATTAGCGTACAAAATCTTCCATGGAAAGGTTAACATTTCTCTTGATCTTTCCTGTTAATCCACACATTCTCGATTTTTCTTGTTGTCAAAAAATCTGAAATGTTACAAATTAAAAACTTAAAAAACAAAAAAAACTTGAAAATTTGGAAAATTAATAAAATGAAAACAGAGAAAAGATTCCATTGTAATTACTCATGCAAAAATTTCTTCTTGTCTTCTTGGTGCAGCCGATACAGCTCGCTAATTGTGCAAACACTCTCTGAGCAAAAAAAAACAACCAAAATAAATAAAACTGATTAGCTTCATGTTTCAAAGCCAACGCGCAACATCTGTGTATGTTCTGTAGATGTACAACCCGGATTGTGATTTCGGAAAGATTTTTAAATATTTTTTTAAATAATTAACAAATCAGATATCAATAATGTTTTAAGAAACACGACAAATTTATAATCAAAGCCTTCACTTAACTAAGTTTAACATGTTGAACCAGAGAAACCAGCGTTAAAGCGATCTTAGTGAAACCTCATTTTTTAAATCATTCTTTTTTTTTTTTCGAATCCTGACGCGTTCAATGTAACTAGGGGATTCTTGTCTTCCTACACACCTTTTCCAATCCCCTCTGTGTTATTTCTTAAATAACTTGTAATATAAATTGTGATTGTGTATAAAAAAAGCTGGCTCTCTTTTGTGTTTTAGGAACATTTGAACACTGTGATCTTGACCAAAAATATTTGTTTCCTTGGTAATTCACTCACATCAGCTTTTCCATTCAAAGTATAGGCGGTGTGCGCATATTGCAAAAATCTTTTATTTAAGCTCTCCTATGTGGTTCTCAGAATTTGGTGCTGTGGGCAAACTATTAAAAGTCCAAGATTAAAGGTTCAGAACGCTGAGACAAGATCCTGCCGATTAAAATCTAAGAAAAATTGAAAAATGTATAAAATAGAAACAGATTCCATTGTAATTACTTGTAATTGTAATTAAAATTTCTTCTTGTCTTCTTGGTGCAGCCGATACAGCTTGATATTAGTGCAAACCTGTGAGCAAAAAAAACCCAAGCAAAATAAACAAAACTGATTAGTTTCAATTTAAAAACCTAAATTTAAAAAAAAAACAATTTAAAAACAATTTAAAAAAAAAAAATATATAAAAAATTTATTTAAAAATAGCGACAAGAACATTGTTCAAGCGACATTGTTCTTGTTACATACAACGAATTTAAACGATTTAAAAAAAAATAAAATTCCGTATCTAGACAAAATTGGAAAATAAAATAAATGTGAATTTTTTTTTCCTAATAATGCGCTACCCAAATGATTAACACCTTACGACAATTCAGGAATCTTTTGTTTGTAAGAGGTGAACAGGTTACAGACGATTTATGGACAAAATTGTGATAACTACCAAAAATTCGAAAAACAATTTCAATTAGAAATGAGAAAAGTTTTTCAGGGGGCAATTAGTTATTTGATTATCAATGATCAGGTTGACAAAAATTTGAATGTTATTTTCAATCTACTATTAAATACGCCATGCCTTGCCCACAAAAATTTTTAATGGATTTATCTGTTTCACTGTTTCAAAACCATACAACGAAAGACATGTCCGCAAAAAAATGCTAAGAGAGCTTTAATATTGTGACAACAACAGTAATTTTGGTTTTACGTATTAAAAATATTTCCAGTTTACTTATTAGGTATTACAAAAGTTTTAAAATTTTAAAAGATCGACAGAAGACATGTTGGGAATATATAAGACACAAAATAACACAATTCCCATGACCAAAAATATATTTCAAATTTGATTTTTTTTAATTTTGAATTTTTGTCAAGAATTCAACAACTTAAAACGCCTGGGTCACTAATTTCTTAGGAAACGCTTTTTGGTTTTTGGAATAAACGATTTGACCGTGCAAAAATCTTGAATCTTGAATCTTCTTTAAGAATTAAACAATTTAAAATGGGTCACTAATTTCTTACGATACATGGCAATTTCCCAATCACGGACGCTTCACCCAACCAACACAACCAAAATTTTATTTTTAGACTATATTGTGAAACAGAGAAACCAATTATGGACGATGCCATCGACTACAAAAATGTGACTGGTGAAATCAATTTGTTGATTTATTAAATAAATAGACAGTTGTTAACAGACGTTATTTTTACCTCTCTTAAGAAACAAGTATTTAAAGTAGAAAAATAAAGAAACATTGGAGAATGATATTTTTTTAATATCATTAATGATATAACGGAATAACGGTAATAAAATGTGACAGGAAAGATGACCGCAGGGCAGGAAATTAAATCAAGTTGTCAAATCTTGTCACAGAAACATCAAATTTAGTAAATTAATTTAAAAAAATTTAAATGAACAGTACAAATTTCAGAATTGCAGTAATTGCTCACTTGTTCTCGGAGGACGCTGCTGAGTCGACCATTGGGTTATAAGTGGCATGTGCTAATATAAATAAGTTCGGACTTGACAAAGCCTGAAAAATTCGAATCGAAATCTGTGCAAAAATCTCCAGAGAATTGGCAAAGAAAAATAATGGACTTCTTGCAAATTACAAAAATTGTGTTTTTGAGTTTTGCAGCAATTGTGTTCTTGTCGACCGGTTAAATTGTCGACCGGTTGACGTGCCGACGCGTCAAAAGTAATGGAGCGCGTTCTAAAAAAAAGGCTGTTTAACAGTAAAAGCCAAACAGACTGATATCGAGCATTGGTTTATAATTGGCATATGCTAATAAAAATAAGCTTACCGCGAACTACAAAAATTGTGTTTTTGAGTTTTGCAGCAATTGTGTTCAGGTGTGCATCAAAGCGTTTGGTTTTGTTTGGCAAACTGAAGAATATAGAAAATAGTGAAAGATATTGAAAATGAAATTGTTTACAAGAAATGGCGAATCGTACTGTTACTGGTCCAGGCGCTCAGGTGACCAAATTTTTCACATTCTGCCCACAAAAAAAATGGTGATTTAGGCCCCCGCCGTAGGTGCTTCTGCTGCTTATCCATCCAAAAGCGATACCACAAAATTGTGTTTTACGGATTTTAATAAAGCATCCAAGATTTTTTTTTGTTAAAACGCTAAAAAGAGCAAACCATGTAATTGTTGAATAGTTAGATGAAACATCAGCACAGCCCTACAAAAATATGCAAGAAAACGAAAATTTGTTTTTTGATCGAACGTTTCTGGTCTACGAATTGCGTGATTTAGTGCAAACACCTGCAACGACAATGAAAAATATTGGGTTCCTTCTGAATGACAACAATTGTGCTTGAGTTTATAGTGGTTCTGATCAATGCTCAGGCTGATCAGGGATTGTATCTATTTTTTAAATACTTGAAATCAAACCATGTAATTAATTGTTGAATAGTTGGATGTCCGCATTCCAAAAATAAAAATAAAGTGTATGGAAAACAATTTTGTTGACGAAATTGACGAGGTGAGTTTCTGGTCTACCAGTTGCAAAATTTACCTCCCAATTGCATCTTAGATCAAATAAAGTCTTCGAAAGAAGCATAAAAAAAAAACAAAAAACAAAAATAAATAAATAAAAAACAACAACTTGAAGGTAGCGTCTGCAAAAGCTCTCAAAACGTGGAACACTGTTCACTGCCAGCAAAAATAGTTTTGAAAAACAGGGGGCCATTTTTTCAATTGTCCATTGTTCTATGTTGTTAAAAATGTTTTAAAAAATTCAAATGTTATTTTAAACTGTGTCTACTTTAAAAAGGATTCGCCAGTACAAAAATTCATATTGAAAACGAAATTGTTTGTTAAAATCTATCAGCAGATTGAAAAGAAAAAATTGAATAATTGTGACCAAAAATTAAATTAGATATTTAGCCTTGTTCAGACGCACCGTGTCGGAAACGCAGTCAGGATTATGGAAGAACAGCGGCAAAAAATCAACAAATCAAAAAACAAAATAATAATAGCGAAATAATTTTTACTAAATAATTCAATTTAAAAACGCAACTTCCATACCGCAAAATACAGGCGTTCAAAGCCAAATTTCAATTTAGCCAAATTAGACTTGTTCTATTGTCAAAAATTAAAATGTTATTTTAAAACTGTCTACTTTAAAAATGATTTAAAGTTAAGACCACCTCACCAGTACAAAAATTTAAAACTCGTAAAACTTAAAACTTAAAACTTAAATTTAAAACTCGTATTTAAAACTAAAATTGTTTTCTTAATTTCTTCAGTAAACTTGTGCGGTCTATGACCTTTGATCTGGCAGCAATTATTTCATAAATATTGAAACAATGTTTGTAAAATTGTAAAAAAAAATAAGAATGAGCAAAAATTAACCTTTGAAAAAAAAAAACTTTGAAAATGAACTAAAATAATATTGATTTTAAAAAACCCGCGGCAATTTTTCATTTTTTTTTACTTTTTTGCACACTACGCGATGAAAGCTTGGCGAAGCACAATTAAAAGCAATGTTTGTCAGACCAAAGGGGTATGGCACCGACAAAAATTCTAATGATTTTTCTCATCAAATAACAGTTTAATATTTTTGTTAAAAAGACTTCATCCAAAAACATAAACTTGCGTTTGTTTGGCGATAATGTTTCATTCACTGAAAGCCGTAGACGACAACAAATGTCTGAACGCTTCAATCTATAACGCAGGAAAAACGCGTTGACCACCAAAAAATCGTCACAAAATCGTTGTCATCCTAGTTCAAAAATATTGTTTTGAATTTTTTTTAAATTAAAATTAAAATTCACAATTCAATTCAATTCAAAAAAAAATTCAAAAACAGTATTGATTGTTATAAAAAAGACATGAATAGATTCGTGCCTTCGATTGGCTCGTAGAAATTGTCACCGTAACCTGTTCGGTTCTTCCTCCCCACCAATATATCGCCGGGGCAATTACTGCAAAAAAAAAATGATATTTTTGATACTGATTTTGAATTTTTCAAATAAATAAACGCTGAGAGAACAACAAATAGCGTCTCTATATTCAAATTACAACACTCTCTGATGCCATTTAGGCCATTTGTTCCGACTATGCAACCGGTCGCTCTGGAGCTCATTTTTGGCTTTGTACTTTGTGAATTTTGGGCGAGCGCAAACTGGAAGAAGCGTTCGACGACAAATCGAAAATTCAAAAAATAAGTAAAATCATTGTTACTTAATTTAGCATGATCGTCATGGATACTGTGTATGACGACAATGAAGCAAAACTGTTCTTATTAAAAAAATATTTGCAGTGCAAAAATAAAATGCTACAATTCTGAAAACACAAGTTTGTTCACGTTCATAATGACAAAAAAATTAAAAGGTTATTATATTTAATTTTAAAAAGCTTGAAAGCAAAGTTGAATAGTTGTATGACAACTCCAAAAAAAAATTTTGAAAATGTATGGAAAATGTACCAAAAAAAGTTGTTCACATTTCAAAAATTATTTAAAACAGCTGGCTCTCTTTTTGTGTTTTTAGGAAAATTGGGAAACTGTGATGTCGACCAAAAATATATTTGTTTCCTTGGCAATTCACTCAACTCAATTTCCGTTCAGAGTAATTCCGTTCAGAGCAATTCAATTTCTGTTCAGAGCAATTAGCAACTACCCTATTGCAAAAATCCTTTTTTTAGCTATTTGGTTATGTGGTTCTAAGTCTAAAAATTGGGCCGGCCTACCACGGTTTTTAAAAGCCCGAGATTAAAGGATTGCATTGTAAAAATCATTTTTAAGCTATGAGGTTAAGAGTTGGTTAAAAGTTTGTCAGCAAGAATTTGCGCAATGGACAAACTACGACTTTTAAAAGCCCTTAAAGGATTAGAACGTTGCTGAGACAAGATTTCTGAGACTACCGACAAAAATTTAAAAAAAAAAACGATCTCAGCTTTTCCGTTCAAAGGTGCCCATAATGCAAAAATTCTTCTTCTTTTTTTAGCTCTCCTATGTGGTTCTATGAATTTTCCACTAAGAATTGGCGCAGTGAGCAAACCGCGGCTATTAAAAGACCAAGATTATAGGATTACAGCGTTGCTGAGAAAAAAGTTCCTGCCAACAAAAATCTAAAAAATTCGTTCTTTAAAATATCAATTTACATTTTTTGGCATTTTAGTAAATACAAAAGTACGTTTACAACTTTAGCAAAATTGGCAGAAGAAAATTTGGTTAAAATTACTAATTATGGACAAAGTTGTTGATAATGAAATTGCGAAAATTCGTGCTTTTTTTCGTACAGAGTATAGTAGCCATGTTGTGCTCGAAATGGCAAAAATAGTATTCTTTCCATTGAATGATTTTTTCAAAGGAACCGTTGCTTTCTATTTGACTCAATTCTAACGATTTGCGAAACATCTCCTTCACACGTTCGTTTGTGCTGTGCTTGATTTTAGCAAATTACGTCGTTGTGCAGCAGAAAAGCACTGAAGGGCACGAACAATGGCATACGATTAGCATAGAGAGTTGTTGGGTTCATGTACTAGTTACAGCGTTTAAACTACAGTAAACCAACTAGCAAAATTCTTAGAAAATAATTAATTGTATTTGTTTAATCGCGACCTCCCATTTCACACATTGAACATTAAATTCGGTTAATCTGAGATGACTGGTTGTTTTCAAAACGTGCTAAAAAAACACTACTTTGACAAAAAAATTTAAAAAATTTAATCGTTGTCATCCTCGCTCAAAAATATTGTTTTGAATTTTTTGAAAAAATTAAAAATGTTTCGAGTTTACTGTTTGTAAAAAAATGAAATGCGGAAATAGAACAATTAAAGCCGATTTTAGTTTTTGAATTGCTATTTAAATGTTTGTTGTAGTAATGCGCAACGCAAATGATTACATCAAAAATTGAATATTTTTGTTGTGACCAAAACTGACTAAAACTTGGGTTTCTTCGGTTTGGATTGAGTTTCGCAAATTGTTTGAACTCAGTTTCTACCGTTACACTCAAGCAATTCATATTAAAAACTATTTCTAGTGAACTGGCTATCAGCTTCTGGAAAGTGAACATTTTTTTGAGTTCAATTTCCAAATTGCAATGGATTTAACTTCTGAAAGAGAAGTTTTTTTTGAGAAGACGATTTATGGACAAAGATTTATGGAAAATTGCACTACAAAAAATTAATTAGAAAAGAAAAAAATTAGAAAAGTTTTTTCATTTTTTAAAGGGCAAATTAGTTATTTGATGATCGATGATCATCAAATAACTTGACGAAAACTTAAATGTTGACAAAAATTTAAATGTTATTTTCAACCTACTATTAAATACGCCATGCCTTGCTTCAAAAAATTCAAAACGGATTTATCTGTTTCACTGTTTCAAATTCTATTGAAGCCATTTCTATTGAACTTGCACTGCGCTTCTGGAATTCAAAACGGATGTCCGCAAAAAAATGCTAAGAAAGATTGATTATTGTGACAACAATTTTGGTTAAAAGTATTTAAAGTGTTTAAATTAAAAAGTAATTGTGATTCATTGCTTCATTTATAAAATGTTTGAAAGCAAACCAATAACTTATATTGAAAGCAATAATTAATTGTTGAATAGCTGGATGATAGTTGAAGAAGACCCCAAAAATAAAAATAAAGTGTATGAAAAACAATTTGGAATTTGGTTTTTGGAATTAACGAAAACTTTCTTTTTTGACCGTTAACAACGTTGAGCCAGAGAAACCTTGGAGGAGTCCTTTAGTTATTTGGCGCCTTGTTCAGACCGTCTCGACAAAAGATGATCTAGTCGACTAAAAAAATTTAAATGTATTTCAAACTTACTCATTTTAATGGGTTTATTTTTAAATTTAATGGAGTAATTAAAACTTAATAAAAATTGTGCCAGTGAAAATTTGAAAGATCTGGAAGGTTTGAAAAGCTAAAAACAAAAATGAAATGAATTGGAAACCAGCCATTCAAAGGCTGTTTGCAAAAAAAAAAGCTAAGAAAGCTTGTGACTACAATGACAATTTTGGTTAAAAGTATTCAAATTTCCGAAAACTTTGCAAAACTTTGCAAAAATAGAGAAACAATTGTGAAAGTTACATTTTTTAAACTGTTTTTTTATTGTTTTAATTTACACCTGACTAAGTTATGTCAATTTGACGGTTAAAATATGTTGAAACAGAGAAACACAGTTTTGGAAGATGCGTCTGGTGACAAAAATGTAACTGCAAATTTCTCTTTGTTGATTTACCAAATAATTAGACAATTGCTAAAAGCTATTTTTACCTGTCTTCAGAAACAAGACAAACTTAAGTAAAAGTTAAACTTGTGTGCAAAAAAAATAATTAAAATCATTTTTAACCAATTTCGCATGATCACCAAAAATAATTGGTAGTACCGTACAAAATTTTTCATGTCAATACAAATGTCAATACTTCTCTTGATCAAATCTTCCCTGTTCCTTCACCCACTTTCGATCTGCGTATCGTATCCAGCAATGGCTACGCGGAACTCATGACCGAACGGAAGCAAAATTAAAAAATAAAATCACTTTTAATCAATTATCCCTGACCGTCACATACTGTGCCTGAAGATAATGAAACAAAATTGCTCTAATTCAAAACATATCTGGATTGCCCTGTAAAACGAGAACTAGCGGTCAAAAAATTTGAAATCACAAATTTTGTTCTCGTTCTTGTTATCAAAAAAAAAAATCTTAAATTTAAAAATTGTTACAAATTTAAAACTTAAAAAACAATATAAAAGCATTAAAAAATCTTGAAAATTAAAAAAATAATTTTACAAAACCTATTGTAATTACTCATGCAAAAATTTGTTCCTTTTTTCCTAGTGCAGCTGATACTACAGCTCGCTAATAAGGCAAACACTCTCTAAGCAAAAAACCAAGCAAAATAAACAAAACTGATTAGCTTCAATTTAAAAACCACCGCGCAACTTCTGTGTATGTTCTGTAGTTGTACAAAACGGATTGTGATTTCAGAAAGATTTATTTTAACTTTGAACTTTTTAAATTTTTTTAAGACATTTAACAAATTATATCCTCAATATTTTGTTAAGAAAGACGACAAATTTCTAATCAAGGCCTTACTAACAGAACCGCAAATTTTTTTTTTTACCGTTAAAAATGACGCAACAGAGAGGCCATTCTTGAAGGGTGGGCGGATCCTGCAAAAATGTAATTAAATGTACAAAAATAAAAAATAATCTTTGTTGATTTACTAACTTGAAGAGTTTAAATGTTTTAGTGATTAATCTAAAAAGTGATTGAGTCAAACCAATTAATTGTTGCATTGTTGGATGACCACAAACCCTGATCCCAAAAATAAAAATAAAGTGTTTGAAAAATATTTTTTTATCGAAATTGTAATTCATTGTAATTACTCATGCAAAAATTTCTTCCTTTTTTCCTGGTGCAGCTGATACAGCTCGCTAATAGTGCAAACACTCTCTGTGCAAAAAAACAAGCAAAATAAACAAAACTGATTAGCTTCATGTTTCAAAGCCAACGCGCAACTTCTGTTTATTTTCTGTAGATGTACAAAACGGATTGTGATTTCAGAAAGATTTATTTTAACTTTTTTTATTCTTTTTTAAGACATTTACCAAATTATGTCTCAATATTTCTTAAGAAACGCGACAAATTTCTAATCAAGGCACATAACTAACGGAACCAAAATTTTCTTTAAAAAATGATGAAACAGAGAGGCCAATCTTGGAGGGGTGGATCCTGAAGGATGCTATAAAAATGTAATTAAGTGTACAAAAATGAAAATAATCTTTGTTGATTTACTAACTTGAAGAGTTTAAATGTTTTAGTGATTAATCTAAAAAGTGATTGAGTCAAACCAATTAATTGTTGCATTGTTGGATGACCACAAACCCTGATCCCAAAAATAAAAATAAAGTGTTTGAAAAATATTTTTTTATCGAAATTGACGAGTTTCTGGAAAATTTAAAAAAATCAATTTTGCATGATCGTCACGGATACTGTGCATGACGATAATGCTAAAATTCCGATCAAATTGCCGGGAATCAATCAAAATTTAAAAAAATAAATCAAACGGCGCTTATGCCAAACCTTGAAGATTCGCCATCAAAAAAAATGTGTCTTATCTATGAAATCTTAGGAAACACGACAATTTCCCAATCGAGGACGCTTCGCCCAACAAAAGCTAACCAAAATTTCATTTTTGACCATTAAACAATGCTGCAACAGAGAGACAAACCAATGATGGAACAACAACAACAGAACAACAGAAGTAAGACAACAAAAATTTAACTGAAGATATCTGTTTGTTAATTTGCTAAAAAAACAATTTAAACCTAAAAAAGAAAAGGCGGTATTCTCTGTACGAGCTCTTTGTATAAATTTTATACAATAATTTTAAAATGAACTGTGGAAAATGTTTGTACTTAAATTAATTGTTGTGAATAGTTGGATGACAACTAGCCCGCCTCCCAAAAATAAAACGAAAATGTATGAAAAACAAATGGTTTTTGGACGACCAAATTTTTCTTTTTTGACCGTTTACAATGTTGAGACAGAGAAACCAACCTTGGAGGACTCATACAACAAAAATGTGACTGAAAATATCTTTGTGGATTTACTAAAAAAATTACTTAGAATAAAAACATTTTTTGAAGCCTAATCGTTTCAGCGAAATAGTAATAATAATTTTAAAAAATGAAAATACGTGTGTGAAACTGTGAAACTTTTTGCAAAAAAATTATATTTAATCTATTGACTGACTAATTGACGTTAATGTTAGAAGTTAGAGAAGAGCATTTTAGGATTTCTTTTTTATTGACAAAAATATGAAAACATTTTGTAAAAATTAAAACTAAATAAATTAATTAATTTTAAAATAAATAAATAAATCAAATAGAAAATTCATCACTTTATCTATACAATTATAACTGGGAAAAAACGTTAACGGAAAGAAACCGGGTTAAGTGAAAAAATATAAATTTTGGAACCGGGTCTAAAGTATAACGGAATAAAGCATGTACAAGCATGTAGTATTTGTACAAAAAGGCAAACGCTGGCCAAGGCTTTTAAAAACTGGTTAACTTTACGTATCTTTTTAAATTTGACATTAAGAAAAATTCGCTTCAACAGGTAACAGGTACCTAGTATTAAAATACAATTCTCACTGCTTTGTTCACAAACAGTGCAAAGAAAAAGTTTCACTTCGCATGAAATGAAGCTACTCGATGTTCGAAAAATTCTTCTTCTTTTAGCTCTCCTATGTGGCTCTCAGAATTTTCTAACAAACTTTATGCAATTTGTGCACTAAGCACACAGTAGTCAAAAAACCAACATTCAAGAATATGAGAGTTAAAATTCTAAAATACAAAAGGTTATTCATTAAAAATCAATTGAAAGATCTTTTTACATTTTTATTAGCAAATACAAAAATCTACAAACTTTCGATTAAGATCATTCACGGTCGTTCTAAGGTCTAAGGTATTAAGGTCGTTCTAAGAATTAACTTAAGATTAATTAATTTAAATTAATTAACTAAGCGATTCAAAGAAATTATTGAACATTGTTATTTTCTTCTACACTTGTCGCTAGATTTGATTGATTTGACGGTGGTACCGGTGGTACTGCCATGAAAAAGTTTAAATTTCTTGAACGCTAACCATGTATTTGTTGAATAGTTGCATGGCAACAAGACGAATTACCAAAAAAAAAACGAAAATTTGGTTTTCGATCGAAATGGTCAACCTGGTCCGGCCTCACTACCAAAAAATATAGAGACAAAAAATGGTTTCTAATTAATTAATTTATGTCTTTTATCATGATAGCAGTTTCTGTAAAAGCTAAATTAAATTAAATCAAATTAAACAATTTTTAAACAACAAAATTGAAAATTGAACTATTAATTGACGTTAATGTTAGAAATTACAGTGGAGCATGTTTGAATTAGTCTCATTGCCAAAAATTTAAAAACCATTTTCTAAAAAATAAAGAAAATTAAAAAAATTAAAACAAACAGAAAATTAATTTACAATTTTCACTGCTTTGTTCTCAACCTTGTGAACAGCTTTGTGAAGAAATTTGTTCGCTTCTCCTGAAATATCTTCGGATGGCACACTGCTCGAAGATAAAAGCACTAGAAGGAAATAAATTGGTTTCCAATCTTCTGCTATCATTGGCAATGTGTTCGATAGTGCAAATATCCTTATTTTAGCTCTTCAATAATTAGAGCGTTAAAATTCGTTAGCAAAAATTTGAAAACACGTTTTTAAAAAAAAAATTATTAAAAAAATTATAAGTACGTTTACAACTTCAGCAAAAGACAGCAAAAACAAGATAAGATTAAAAAACTGGTACCGGTGGTACTGCCATGACAAATTTTAAAATTTCGTGAAGCAAACCAGGTATTTGTTGAGTAGTTGGATGTCAAATTGACAGGCTCCCAAAAATTTCGTATTGTCTTATTCTTAGTTTCTGTAAAAGCGCTCAAATATAACTTTTCTTAGTATAATTTGGTTGCCGATTAGCAAATTACTCGACATATAATACAATTACAAATTACTCGGCAATTTATGTGTTTTTTTTAAAGAAATCACGGCGTTTTGAAGAGGGCCCTTTTCAAAAATGGGAAACTTTTTTAAAACCATTGTGAGTAATGCGCTTTGTCAAAAATGTAACTATTAAAATATTTCAAACGGGAATCATGGATAAAAAATTTTTTAATTGAATTTAAATTGTATCCAGTATTTGAATTGATGTCGCAAAAGTTTAAAGTTACATTTTAAGCTTTGCCTAAAAATATTTTTCAATTTGAAATTAAAAGGCGTCAATTAAATAGCGTCAATGTACAAAAAATCTCTAAAATTTTTATTTACAAAAATAAATATGCAGTTGTTAATGCCCACTGAAGTTGCTAAAAAAACTTTTTAACGTCTGAAAAACAGTGGCAGTCAAATCACAAAAAGATACGATTTTGTAGCCACCAACCATTTAAATCATTGCAAACGAATTTGTTATTATTGTGAAGAACATCTCAAAAATTTCTGATTTCCGTTAACGTTTTACTTCAATTTAATTGACGCTCTAACAATATTGCAATGAATATGATGGGTTTAAACATAAAATAAGCACAGAGTTGTAACTGAGTTTTTTTGTAACTGAGAGTTTCAACGAAACGGTTTTTAACGGTTTTTTTAGCACAAATAACTGGATATTATCAAGATATTTTTAAAGAACTGCAAAGCGCAGATTTTAAAAAATTGAAAACTTTTTTTTTTAATTTTGAACTAGTATTTGGTTATACGTATCATAAAACTATTTTACTATTTTTACGATGATCCAAATGGCCTAAGCGATAAAAAAATGTTTGTGCGTCGAGCGTAGATTATCAATAAATGTGACTAAATGTTATCTAACCTTAAAAAGTGAAGAACATTGTTTTTAATTCAAGTGATTTAAATCAAAGCGAGTCCAACTGTGACGCTAAAAACACTAATTTTCAGTATTCGGTCGCTCAGGCGACCGAATCTACTCAACCTGCCCACAAAAAACTATTAGAGAAAAAAATCGTTCACTGTAATAGATGGTGATTTGGTGCCCCCACTCACTGTGGGGGCACGTAATGCCTATGAAAAAAAAAACTGTTTTTTCCGAATTTGAATACAGCTCCAAGATTTTTTGTTTGTCGAAAGGCTAAAAAAGCAAACCATGTAATTGTTGAATAGTTAGATGAAAATTAGCCCAGTCTCCAAAAAAATATGCGAAATTAATAAATACGAAATACGAAATTTTGGTTTTTGATCTAAATGGATGGACGTTTCCACATGCGAAGTTTAGTGCTAACACCTGGAAGAACAAAATATGGGGTTCCTTCTGAATAACAACAAGTGCGCTGAAGTTTATAGTGGTTATGATCAATTGTCGAACAAGCAGCCGTTTGCTTTATTTGGAAAAAAAAGAAAAAGTTTTAAAAATTAAATTGTTTATTAAAATCTATCCGGAGATTGAAATCAGGATTGGAATTTTCGCCAGCAAAAATTAAAATAAAATGTAGATAAAATGAAATGCACACTTAGAGCCTTGGCGACTTTGACAATCACAGTAAAATTCTTCGAATGACCAAGACGAAAAATGCAAAAAACAATGATGAACTTCAAAAGCTCTAAAACAAGGAATAATTTTTTTTTCTACTAGAGCATTTTTTCGTGTTTATTTCCAGGTCGTAAATTCAATCTGATCGAGTATAGTCGACAGAGGTCAAACTCAAAAATATGAAAAATTTAAAATTTAAATATGAATTCTAAAAAATAAAAAATGTTTTAAGTTAAGAAATTAAATTAAAAATTATAATTTAAGAAACTAAAAAATGCACTGCATGCATTTCATTTTTTGACCATTTTGCTGCAACAGAGAGACAAACCAATCTTGGAAGGTAAGTTCGATGACAAAAATGTAACTGAAGATATCCATTTATTAATTTGCTAAAAAAACATTGCAATTGTTAAAAGCTATTTTTAGTTATCTCAAAGATCGAGAAGGCATGCGACAATGATTGAAATTGATTTGATTGAAAATAAAACGTTTCTCCATGCTCCATGTTAATGTTTCTCCATTTTAAATCAATTTTAAAACGAGAGTTGCAAAAAATCTGAAAACACAAAAGTTTATTTTCGTTCTGGCGTATATGGCGTAAAAATTGCAAAATTTTATATAATTTTTATTAAAAAAAAGAAATTTTTTTTTAAAACTTGAAATAATTTAAATCTGAAAAATAATTTTGTAATTATTCATGCAAAAATTTCTTCTTTTTTCGTATTGCAGCTGATGCAGCTCGGTTAGACGCAAACATTGTAATAAAATCGAAAAATTACCGACGGAAAGTGAATACTGAAATTTGCTGTCATTTTTAGTGTTTAGCGCATGCAATTTTCCGTAAATTTGGGGCTCTTTAAAAAATAAATACTATGAAGAAGTATATCTGTTAAAAAACATTAAAAATATCTGCCTTCTCTCAAAATGCTGTACAAACTTATGATTGAGCGGTTGGCGCATTTTACAAGAAGACAAAAATTAGTTAACATGGTTTTGATGTGCTACTAATAAGCCTGTAAAAGCGCTCAAATACAACTTTGCTTAGTATAATTTGGTTACTAATTAGCAACAAATAACTAGAAGTTATCTGTTTTTTGTTTTTTTAAAGAAATTTTTTAATTTAAAAAGTAAATAAAAAATAAAATGTTTTTAGATAATGACAGTAACTGTCTCAGAAATAAACTTGCAAAAAAAAGTGAACTTAAGACCGCGTCTTCAAATTCTTCAAATCTCACAAAGAAGGAATCGAGGTTGAACATTACCCCCATCAAAAATAGTTTTAAAAACAGTGAATTCCACAACGCGCTAATAGCGCAAGTAAATGCTCAAATACTACAAATATTGAATTGATTGCTGTATTGCAATTTTGTATTGCAATTTTGAGAATTGACGACAAAGATGTCGATAATGGAAAAATTAGATCAAAATGGTAAATAAATAGATAGCTCTTGTCTCTTGTCCTCATTTTAAGTTACCCAAATTTAAGTTCAATTCTCAATAGACTTGCATTCGCTTCAAACGTGTAAAATCAAAGAAATAATTTTTAATTGAAAATGACCACAAACAGGTGACATGACAGGAAAAAGAAGCACGTTTGGAGGATCCTAGAAAGAATTTGCTGCATCTGTTGCAGATTTGCTTTCGAACGTCCTGAACGGAAAGAATTTGCAAAGTTATTTTTAAAACGAAAGCTGACCTTCTCGGAGTGAATTTAACAAAACGGTTTCCATTGTAATTGCTCAAAAATTTTCATCATGAAAATATTTATAATCATGGGAGTCGTGAAACGGCTTCCCGGGCACGGATGCAAAAATGTTGCCTTTTTTTGGAATTTTTGCATTAACGATTTGAAAGAGCGGTTTGTTTAAAAATAAGAAACTGACTAAAGAGATCAATAAAATAAAGATAACTAAACGAATGCCGTAAAATTAAAAAAAAATTAATTTAATTCTTCAGAACGAGTCCACCAACGCACCTGTGACACCAGAAAATTTTAATTGTTCAGGAATTGTCAACAAATTGTCAAAGAAAGGTTTTAAAATTTTCAAGCTTTGGCAAACATCTTAAATTTGAAATTTAGTGGACTCAAAGGCGTCATAGTATTGAAACTATGATCTAAAATAAGACAGATTTCACCAACAAAAATTTGTAAAATAAAAAATTTATTCCACATTCAAAAATAATCGTTGCTCGCAAAATAAGGCACGTTTTACTTATTCTCCAACGCTCAGAAATGACTACACTATTTAAACAGTGGTTTTTTTCATTTTGAGATACCTAGTTATTTAAGCTAGAAGTTTTTAATGACATGTTTTGAGTTGTTAACGTTTAAAGTGGCACTGATCGCAAATCACCGGGATGCAGATTCAGGTTATTAACTTAGTTTTAAAAAATGAAAAAGAATTTGTGGTATTATTGATGTTACAGCAAAAATTTCTGTATGAAGAGAAACATAAGGTTATAGAAGCTGAAGTGGCAAAAATTAATTATTAAAAAAAATGTAAATTATCTTGCAGTCTTTTTCAGTCAAAATGCTCTAAGCTTAGTGTTGGAAACAGTTGAAAACAGGAAAACAGTAAATTACAGCGTGATTGAGATCTTTTACGGTAGACTATTCTACATGGCTGCAAAAATTAGTTAACAAGGTTCTCAAAAAAAAGCCTTAACATCAAGCGACGTCGACACAAACTTGGATTGTTTTGCATCGATACGAGAAAGTTAGTATTGAAACTAATTTAAGCGATCCCAGAGAGAAAATATTAAATTAACTTAAAAAATTTAATGAAAATTGTTTACATTTTTTTAAAAGGTTGAAAAAGAGCGCAATGGATTTAACGATCTGAAAAGTTGTTTTCGTTATTCCAAAAATTTTTGCAAAAAAAAGTTTTTGTTGGAGTGCAAATTACCTCAAAAACAATGCGATATCATGCAACAAATGTATTTTATAAAATAAAATTCTTTAATTGTACTGAACAAATTGTGAAATTAAATTAAAAATGTAAAATGTGTTTATTTAATCGCTATTATGTTTATTTCCGAGTTACCTATTCGTCTGTGGCAGGGGCGGTTATTTAACGCATTTTCAGACGCACCTTGTCGAAAACGCAGTCAGGAAAGTAGAACAACAACGGCAAGATATCAACATCAAAAAACTAGTTAAATAGTAAATTTAAAAAAAAATTAATTTGATAGCTGACGCTCACGCAACTGCCATTCAGCGAAATAGGGGCGTAAAACCAAATTTAAATTAGTTTCGTGTTGATCTACAAAAATTCTGTTCGGCCATGCTTGAAGCAAGCACGTGACCCAGAAAATCTGATATTTCGGGCCGTCATTTCTGCATTGAACAGCTGTCGTCTCATTAACACTTTCAAACTGCAAAAAAAAAAATTAGTTCAATTTCAAAAAAACAATTTCAATTAAATTAGCTTTTTTATTTATGACAAAAACAACACATCCAACTGCATAGTTCCACGTAAAAGACGGTATTGACGAATTGAGGCAAAAGAATAAACTACGGGGAAACCAGATAGCAAAAATTTTTTTAAATCTTCTCCATTTTCGCCCGACCGAGTGTTTTTTGCAATAGACCAGATTTTGACTCGTAATTTAGCCGTCCTAATTGGAAGACTCGCGTGGATCGCCCACCGACAACCTAAACTATATATTCAAAGCTGACATACAAGGAGATCGCTAAATTGTGGTCCCAAAGGAAGCCAAAGCAGCAAATAGCACTTCTCAAAAATTAAAATAGAAAAAAGATATTAAAAATTATAAAATAACAAGAAAATCTTGAATTATGGAATTATGAATTATTTGTCCCAAAAATGCGCTACGCAAATGTTAAAAAGTTTACGATAATTCAAGATTTATTTGTTTGTTAAGGCCTACTCCTGGCAGAAGGCAAACAAATTTTTTTTAAAATAACATCATTTTTAATCAATTTAGCATGTTCTTCACGCCAATAAAAAATACGTTAAACAGAGAACTACGTGAAAACCGGATAGCTAAAATTGAAATTATGTAGCTTGTGGTTTTTTAAATTTAAATAAAAATGATTTAAAAAATTTGTGGATAAAACCAAGTGTGTTTAATAGACTGGCATGCGAGGTTTGGTGCAGTGGTGCAGTGCATGATGAGAACATGACCGGAGAAGGCAAAAATTTAAATATAGGGCGTCGCAAGAACTGAAACGTTGAGATAACGGATCCCACAAAAGCTGAAAGTTAAGGTGAAGGTGAATTCAAAAATAAAAAAAAAACGTTCTCATTTCCATCCAAAAGCGATTTTAATAAAACCGAATCTTCAACGACACCAAACGAGCGTTTTTATTTCTGGAGCCGAACGTTGTCTCTTTAATCGGGGTGTTAGAATTGTGGACGCAAAATGCACGCACAAAATTCAAATAAATAAATTTATATTTAATTTAATTTAAAAATTCCGCTGACACATCGTCCCGCAAAGTTTCTATGTAACTCAATGTTGAAAACCCACTGGCTGCGCATTACTTGAGCGATGCGTAATGTACCATAACCAGAGTTGTTCGCATTTCGAAAAATTGATTTAAAAAAGCTGGCCCTCTTTTTGTGTTTTTAGGAAAATTTGGAAAGTTTGGTCCTGACCAGAAATATATTTGTTTCCTTGGCAATTCACTCAAGTCAATTTCTGTTCAGAGCAATTCCAGAGCAGTCTACCCTATTGCAAAAATCCTTCTTTTTTTTAGCTATTTGGTTATGTGGTTCTAAGTCTAACATTTTGCGCAGTGGGTCGGCCTACCACGGTTTTTAAAACCCAAGATTAAAGGAGGATTAGAACGTTGCTGAGATACGATTTATGAGAAAATTCCTACTCCAGAAATGAAAGGAACGAATTTTCACGACTCCCATGCATTCTTGATTTTTCCACTGCAGATTATAGGCGTGTAGTTGATTGATTGTTCTACCCTGCAAAAATGTTTCCAGATTTTAAATTTGAAGCTAGCACATCATGTTCATAATATACTTGACTCAATTCTATCAATTTGCAAAATATCGCCTCCCCACGCTTCTTTGTATTGCTCTTGATTTTAGCAAACAACATCGTTGTGCAGCAGAACAGCACTGAAAGGCATGCAAACAGTGGCATACAAAAATGGCATGCAGAGAGTTGTTGAGTGCATGAACTAGTCACAGCGTTAACACTACAGTAAACGAAGTAAAAATTGAGTTTAATTAAACCATAACTTGCGTGATACAGCAGCAAAACTGAATAGTCAGCACCGATGAATGCAAAAAATAGCCTGGTCGCATGATGGTCGCGTGTGAAACTATAAAGCTGAAACAATTTTTTATTTCCATCGACAGGCTCGACTAGCAAAATGTTTAAAAAATCATTAATTGTATTTGTTTAGCCGCAACTTGCTTGTTTATTTGTTTAACCTTTAACACGTTGACCATTCAATTCGGTTAAATTGAGATGAGTGGTTGTTTTCAAAAAATGCTAAGAGAAGCTACATTACTGTGAGACCAATGGCAATTTTGAAAATTACAAAATGTTTTGAGTTTATTGATTGGCAAAACATGAAATGCGGTAAGAGAACCGGAAAGGCGAAATCGCATCAAAAATTAAATATTTTTGTTGTTGACTAAAACTTGGGTTTCTTGGGTTTCACAATTTCTACCGTTCCAATTTTTAAGCAATAACCAGCGATGAGCGATATAGTATTATTAGCATGTCTTTAAAACATTACACACTAAAGCCTTGTGCTTGAACTAGCTGTAGCTGCAGTTATTTATGATTACAAAAAATTATTTTAACGCTTGTTTTGTGCTAAAAAAACAAAATGTCAACAATTAGAACCTTCAAATAAGAGACGCGGCCAAACAAAGGCAGTTTAAAAAAATGATGATAAATCGTGAATTAGAAAGTTCTTTGAATATATTTTTGCTACAAGCATCATAATGTGTAAAATTTAATTTTAATTTAATCAAATGATTTAATTAAAACTTAATTAAAATTGTGCCCGTGAACGTTTGAATGGATCTGGAAGGTTAGAAAAGTTAAAAACAAAAATGAAATTAATTGAAAACAAGCCATACCGAGGCTATTCGCAAAAAATGCTGCGAAAGCTTCATTTGATTACAATTTTGAATTTTTTAAAAATTTTCTGCGTTTACTTCCAGGACCAAAAATATATTTAAAATTTTACCTAAATCTTGAAATTTTTAAGAATTAAACAAATTAAAACTTGAAATAGAAATTTTATAGAAAAAAAAATGAAATGAAAATTTTTTAGAAATTGAAGAAAATGTAAAAAGAAACGATTTAAAATTTAAGATTATCAAGATATGTAAGAAATTAAGGCGTTTTAAAGAACTTTTATGGCACTAGTGTACTTTAGCCGACCAAAAACAGGTTTTATGGAGGGAGTGGTCAGTCTCAAAATACGAAAAAATTGTTTTAAAAAACCGCATGGTAAACTCGATGGTAAAAACCAAAGGCACAAAAGTTTTTAGGAAGACCAAAGAAAGTTTGCGGCGTGGACCAAAAATATATTTGTTTCCTAGTCAATTCAATGAGGATGAGTTCAGCAATGAAAAGAACAAATTTTCACGATTTCAATCGATTCTATCGTTTTTTTCGTTCCAAGATTAAAGACGTGTTACCTAATCAACGCAAAAAAATACAAAAAAACTGTAATTGTACAAAAACTTGTCAATTGTAATTGAACAAAAAAAGTCTATAATCTGCGTGGTACTACAACTTATTTTCGCACTCGCTGCGCATTACGCACTGTCCAAAGGCAGAGTGTTGCATTTCGAAAAAACCGTACACAACCAAAATGGCCTTATTTCCTGTTTTTAGTGGCGTAGAAATCTGAAAAAGACGAAAATTTGAAAAAAAAAAAAAAAAAATTTTTTTCCTTTGAATGATTTTTCAAAAAGCCTAATAATTCATCGCAAAAATGTTTAGAGATTTGAAATATAAAGCTAGCACGAAACTTCAGAATAAAAGAACTTTAGAGAAACACATTCAAATTTAATGCTAGTTGCACACTTTAAAATTTTTATTAAACAACAACTAATGTGAGCAACCTGCGACGTGACACTAACCGGGATTATCTTGCATCGTTTCGAGAAAATTGGAATTAATAGTAATTTAAGCGAGAGTAATTTATGCGATTGATATTGTATTAATTTTTTAAAAGGTCGAAAAAGAGCGCAATGGATTCAACGTTCAGAAAAGTTGTTTTCGTTATTCGAAAAAAATTGCAGATCACCTGGTCAGCCTCGGTTGGAGTGCGAAATTACTCAAAAACAATACGATAATTACTATGCAATACAATGGGCCTGATAGTGTTAGTGTTACTATGTATCCCAAAAATGTAGCGACAAGAAAATGGACTTGTAACATGCAACAAATGTATTTAAAAAAACAAAATTTAGTAAATTGTACATTAATTAATTGTATTAATTGTATTAATTGTAAATTAAAAAAAACAAAAAAAAATTTAAAATATGCAGCTACAGCTACAAATATGCGCGGTACAACAAAAATGCAAAAAAATTTAAAAAAGTCTTTATTTAATCGCTATTATGTTTATTTTTGAGCGACCATCCTAATAATGCGCAGCGCAAATTATCGTGAAATATCGCAAAAAGTTTACGATAATTAAAAAATAAATCGTTTGTAATAGGTGGACAGATGACGATTTCTGGACAAAGTTGTGGGTGACACAATTGGGTTCGAAAAATTGAAAACAATTTTTGGGTATGGACTTTTTTCAATGCGACAAAATACTGGCGTTAAATGCCAATTTTCAATTTAGCCAAAATTAATCTGAATTTCCATTGGACGAAGCTTTAGTTTTAGTAGCGCATAATGCAACGAAAAGGTGATCTCGACTTCTCAAAATTTAAATGTTATTTTAAAGTTGAGCCTACTTTTAAAAATGATTCAAAGAGGGCCATCCAAAAATTAATTTTATATGCCGTTTTTGCTGTTTGTAGTCTATTTACCTTTTACGATAATTCAAGAATAAAATGGTTTGTAAGAGATGAAATTATGTTTAACAAACCTTTTACACAAATTGTGTCTTTAGTCGTAATTTGTAAATTTGTAAAGTGTAGAAATGGCGTAAAATATCTCAAATATTATATTAAACATTAAAAATTTAAAGTGCTTAAACATCTAAAATTATACGTTACAAATGCCGTGATCAAGAAAGTAAGAAAGTAAAGCAAGCACAAAAATACAGCAAAGCAAAGTTCTGAATTATCATGAGCTTTCATTTAAATTTTTTTTACTATTACATGCGATCAGCTCTACTTAAGAAGAATAAAATTGTTTGTAATAGGTGAACAGAGAAGACAAAAATTTAGTCGTTAATTGTTGTTAGCATTATTTTATTGTTTATCGTATAATGGCGTAAATAATCTGAAATATTATATTACGTTCCGAGTACAGTATAGTATGTTCCTAGTCAAGACCCCACAAAAATAGTATTTTTTCAATTGAATGATTGTTCCAAAAAGCCATTGTTACGTTTCAAAAATGTTTACAGAGTTTACGCTTGAAGCTCCAAGCTTGCTTGAAGCTTGAAGCACTTGAAGCAGAAGCACGAAAACTCCAAAAAAAAAATAATCCAATTTCCTTTATACTCGAATAAATTGTAAAAATTTGCGAAATATTTTCATCAAAAGCTTCTTTTCACTATGCTTCATTTCAACAAGTAGCGTGATTGTATAGCAGAAGAGCGTTGGAAAATGGCATACCAATTTTGTAAAAGATTTAACGCTCGGAGACATTTTGTTCAAATTGTGGCGTTTAAGTTTTTAAAATGGACAATTTATGGACAAAGTTGTCGAACATGAACTTGCAAAAAAAAATAGTGTTGAACATTTAAAAAAAACGTTGAACAGAAAACTGCGTAGAAACCGAAACCTGCGTGGAAGCAAAAATCGATTTTTCGTAGCTTTTTTCAATTTAAAATGTTTGGTTGTTTGCATGACAAGGAGTTTTTTGCAATCGACGCGGATTGGGACAAGTCTTTAAAGTCCCCAAAATGTGTTATATATTGAATTCAGTGTTCTGTATGCTTATGGAGGTGCATATCTAACCAAGACCGTTGGATAACAAAACTTTTTTACATAGCTACAAAGTGCTCTAGAAAGTTGAACCAAAGAAAGGTCTTAAGTAAAGATCTAAGTAAAGGTGTAAACAAAGGATCCCCAAAAATTAAAAGAGTTTTAAAAGAAAATCTGTATGAAACAGTGAACAAGCCGTGAAAGCAGTTTTGGAAGACACATTGGACGACAAAATTGAGATCTCTGCTTGTTTTCAAAAAAGTGCTTCAAAAAAGCTTCATTACTGTGACAACAATGGCAATTTAGGTCGGCAGTATTCAAAATGTTTTGCTTTTAGTGATGTAAAAAATGAAATGCGGAAAGAGAATCGGACCAATCATCCCAATTGGATCATCCCAATCAAAAATTAAACATTATTTTTGTTGACTAAAATAATTGGCTAGAGCTTCAAAAATGGTTAAAACACTGGTCAGTCTTTGTTCGTGTGCTGAGAATCATTTGTTTGGATGATGACAATTTATGGACAACGTTGGCGGCGTGGAAATCCAAAAATTAGAAACAATTTTTTGGTATTGATTTTTTTCAGTTATTGGACGTCTTGTTCAGACGCACCGTGTCGACAAAACAGATGATCAAGTTGAAAAAAAAACATTTAGAACTTTTATACTTGAATAAATTGTAAAAAATTGCGGAATATCGTCTTCAAAAGCTTCTTTTCACTATGGATCATTTCAGCAAGAAACGTGATTGTGCAGCAGAAGAGCGCTGCAAAATGGGATACCAACCAATTTTTTAAAAAAGAATTCCTGAAGTAAAATGGATTTAACGTGAGGAGGAGGTAAGCGTGCAAAAATTAAAAAACATTTTGTACAAATTGTGGCCGTTAAGTTTTTTTTAAATTTACGATTAATGGACAAAGTTGCCGAATATGAACTTTTTTTCGCATTTTTCGTTCCAGAACAGAGCATAGCCGTGTAGTGCTAGACATCAACCCATAAAAATATGAATTTTCTAATAAACGATTGTTCCGAAAAGGAGCCGTTGTTACATTTCAAAAATGTTTAGAAATTAGAAATTTAAAGCTAGCACGTCACCTTCATAAAAAAAATTTCTATTTGACTCAATTCTAACGATTTTTATGTTATTTTTAATCATTGAAGCCACTGTGAAGCCACTGTATGTAGCTATGTAAAAAATTTTGTTATCCAACGTTCCCTATTTTTGGTTAGATATGCACCTCCTGTGCTCATGCTTTTTTATCGCTATTTAAATGTTCATTTCTGAGTGAATTATTCGTCCTAATAATGCGCAATGCAAATGATTAAAAGTTTACGATAATTCAAGAATCTTTTGTTTCTAAGAAGTGAACAGGTGACCAACGAGTTATGGACAAAAATCAAGGAAAGGACCAATACGACTTCTATTTCATTTTTGACCATTAAATCAATATTGGAAGATACGTTCGACGACAAAAATTTGTTCTTGTGTTTGCCTCGATCAAAAAATTAAACAAATGCACTAAATACGATAATTACGATAATTCAAGAATCATTTGTTTGTGAGAGGTGAACAGGTGACGGACGATTTATGGACAAAAATCAAGGAAAGGACCAAAAATGTAACTGAAGATTCCATTTGTTGATTTACTAAAAACAATAGAAGTAAGATGTTTCTTAAAAAGGCAGCTATTTCTTAGTTATCTTGAGAAACACAATGCAAAAATATAAAAAATAAAAATTTTAAATCGCTTTTAATCAATTTTGCATTATCACGAATATTGCGCGTGAAAGGAATGACGGATAGAATGACAAAAAAAAACGGAAATTTCAGAAAGGTGGAAAATTCAGCAACGTAAAACAATCCCTTAAACGGCGCAGACTATAACTTAGAAATGAAGCTAAGTGCGAAAATGAGCGCAAATCCAGGGAATTGGCAAAGGAAAATAAGGCGCTCGTCACAAATTACAAAAATTGTGTTTTGAGTTTTGAGAGCAATCATGTTCAGGGGCGTAAAAAGCTAGAAAACGAAAATTTGGTTTTCGATCGAAATGGTCTAGTACATCCGGCCTCACTACCAAAAATAAATGTTTAATGAAAAAAATGTTTTCGGTTTACCAGTTGCAAAATTTAATGCAAACACCTCAAGAGCAACGGCAAAGAAAGAACAACAACAAATGTCATTTGAGGGTTCCAGTGATCGCGATCAGGCCTATTACGCGCAGTCTTTGACCTTTGACTTTATTTGGGAAAATGACTATGTTTGTAAAATCTAGTTGACCTTCTCGGAGTGACCTTCAACAAGGTTTTTATTGTAATTACTCATGCAAAAATTCATCTTTTGTCTTTTTGTCATGATAGCAGTTTCTGTAAAAGCATTGATTGATAATTTGATAAAAATATAATTTGTTTTTGTTTGTTTGTTTGTTTGTTTTACATTTGCATTTACATTTACATTTACACAACATTTGTTTGATAAAAATACAAAAATAAAAAAAAATAAAAAAAAAATTTGAAAAAAATCCTTATTTTAGCTCTTCAAGAATTAGAGCGTTAATATCCCTTTTCCTAATTTGAAAACACGTTCTTTAAAAATCAATAAAATATTCTTTATATCTTTATTTTTGAGTCCATGGCCAAATAAAAAAGTACGTTTACAACTTAAAAAAAGGTTTTTTGATAGCAAAGATTTTTTCAATTTTCATTCGCTTTTTCAAAAAATTTGGGCTTTTCAAAAAATAAATACTATGAAGAAGTAAATCTGTTAAAAAAACATATCTGCCTTCCCTCAAGATGCTCTGCGAACTTATGAATGAGCGGTTGGTGCATTCTACACGACGGCAAAAATTTGTTAACATTGTTATCTTCTTCCACATATTCACTAAATGTCCGATTTGATTTATTTAGTTGACGTTGCTTCTTCTGGGACCGGTGGTAGTGCCATGAAAATTTAACATTTCTTGAAAGCAAACCATGTATTTGTTGAAAAGTTTGTCACGCCAGGACTTCTTAGGCTTAACGTTTATCCCGTGAAGCAGATGGATGGGAAGCAACCGCCAACGGTGGTTGCAACCCGCACTCTAACATACAATCACGCGGCGAGCGCTGCTGAGCGCGACCGCCCGCCTCTCGGCGGCGGCCGCGTCACGCCTCTCTTGCCGCACATGACGTCACTACCACCACAAGTTGGTTGTCAACTAGACGTGCTCCCAAACAATTTTTTGTTAGTTTCTGTAAAAGCGCTTAAATAAAACTTTGCTTAGTACATATATGGTTACCAATAAATCATTGTGAGTAACACTCATTCTCAAAAATATTACAATCGGGAATCATGAAGAAAAATGAAGAATAAAGAAAAACTTTTTAAATTGTATTTAGTATTTAAATTGTTGCAAAAATTTAAAGCAAACCAGGTATTTGCTGAGTAGTTGGATGTCGACTAGACTCCCAACTTGACGAGACAGAGCTCCCAAAAATTTCGTAATGTCTTTTGGTCAGTTACTGTAAAAGCGCGTAAATAAAACTTAGTTATTTCTACCAATTAGCAACATATAACCAGAGATTATCAATATGCTTTTTTCAGAAATTACAGATTTTGAAGAGGCCCTCAAAAATGGAAAACTATTTTTAAAATCATTGTAACTATAATGCGAATTGTCAAAAGTTTAACTATTAAATTATTTCAAACGGGAATCATGAAAAAAAATTTTTTTATTTGTATGTAAATTGTAAAAAAAATATGCAAAGCCACCAACCATTTAAGCCACCAACCATTTAAGTCAATGCAAACGATTTTGTGATTATATTTCTGGTGATTATACCCTCAAAAATTTCTGGTTTCCGTTAACATTTTACTTCAATTTAATTGACGCTCTAACAATATTGCAATGAATATGATGGGTTTAAACATAAAATAAGCACAGAGTTGTAACCGCGGTTTTTTTAAACTTATTTCAGTTTCAACGAAACGGTTTCATTTTTTAGTTGCAAAAATTTCGTGTTGCCTATTTGTCATTACAATTCTGTAAAAGCTCTGAAAAGCTCGGGTTCAGATGTCTGCGGCGAAAAATTTAAATATTGACATGCTTTTTTCAGAAATTACAGATTTTGAAGAGGCCCTCAAAAATGGAAAACTATTTTTAAAATCATTGTAACTATAATGCGAATTGTCAAAAGTTTAACTATTAAATTGGTTTATAAATAATCGAAGTACTTAAAACCTGTGCAAAAATCTCCAGAGAAAAATAATATCTAAAGAAAAATCTAAAGAAAAATAAGTAAAAAAAACAAAAATTGTGTTTTTGAGTTTTGCAGCAATTGTGTTCTTGTCGACCGGTTGACGCGCCTACGCGTCAAAAGCAATGGAGCGCGTTCTATAAAAAAAGGCTGTTTAACAGTAAAAGCCAAACAGACTGAAATCGAGCATTGGTTTATAATTGGCATGTGCTAATAAAAATAAGCTTACTGCGAACTACAAAAATTGTGTTTTTGAGTTTTGCAGCAATTGTGTTGAGGTATGCATCAAGGCGTTTGGTTTTGTTTGGTAAACTGGAGAATATAGCATTTGCGTAGTTATTGGCTTACCAGGCTTCGTAAGGCACTCAGGCGACCGAATATGTGACAACTTACGATCAAAAAATTTGAGAGAAAAAATCGTTCACTGTAAAAAAATGGTGATTTGGTGCCCCCACTGCCAGTGAGTGCTGGCTGCCTATCCAAAAAATTGTGTTTTTTCCGAATTTGAATACAGCATCCAAGATTGTTAAAACGCTAAAAAAAAGGCAAACCATGTAAATTTTACATAGTGCATATCTGCATAGTGCATATCCTGCATATCTCATAACTCATTGCCAAACGCTTTTCAATTTAGAACTGCATTTAGAACCGTACAGAAATGCACAGAATCAAGGAAGTTCTTGATTTAGTGCTTATTTGGGTCGTGGTCGAAATAGCAGAATGTCCGAGCACCCCTGAACTGTCTGGATAGCAGTTGGGTTTGATCCTTGTGTTGATGCCCACCAAACTCGGTGCGTTCCGCACTTATTCCGAAATTCCAAAATGTGCATAATTTTACGCTTAGATTAAGCTACGGGTTAACCACAAAAGAGTCCAGTGGCGTTATATTTCCACAGTTTGTAATAGGTGAACAGATGACGATTTTTGGACAAAGTTGTGGGTGACAAAATTGGATTCGAAAAATTTGAAACAATTTTTGGGTATGGACTTTTTTCAATGCGACAAAATACTGGCGTTAAATGCCAATTTTCAATTTAGCCAAAATTAACTTGAATTTCCATTGGACGAAGATTTAGTTTTGGTAGCGCATAATGCTACGAAAAGGTGATCTCGACTTCTCAAAAATTTAAATGTTATTTTAAAGTTGAGCCTACTTTTAAAAATGATTCAAAGAGGGCCATCCAAAAATTAATTTTATAGCTTTATGCCGTTTTTGCTGTTTGTAGTCTATTTACCTTTTACGATAATTCAAGAATAAAATGGTTTGTAAGAGATGAAATTATGTTTAACAAACCTTTTACACAAATTGTGTCTTTAGTCGTAATTTGTAAATTTGTAAAGTGTAGAAATGGCGTAAAATATCTCAAATATTATATTAAACATTAAAAATTTAAAGTGCTTAAACATCTAAAATTATACGTTACAAATGCCGTGATCAAGAAAGTAAGAAAGTAAAGCAAGCACAAAAATACAGCAAAGCAAAGTTCTGAATTATCATGAGCTTTCATTTAAATTTTTTTACTATTACATGCGATCAGCTCTACTTAACAAGAATAAAATAGTTTGTAATAGGTGAAGAGAAGACAAAAATTTAGTCGTTAATTGTTGTTAGCATTATTTTATTGTTTACTCGAAACCCGTGCAAAATATCCAGAGAATTGCTAAAGAAAAATAAGAAAAAAAAAATTGTAAGGCGCTCAGGCGACATGTTTTGTTCTCAAAAAAATTTTTAGAGAAAAATCGTTAACTGTAAAAATGGTGATTTGGTGCCCCCACTGCCAGTCGGTGCTGGCTGCCTATCCAAAAAATTGTGTTTATCCCGGATTTGAATACAGCATCTAAGATTGTTAAAACGCTAAAAAAAGGCAAACCATGTAAATTTTGCATAGTGCATATCTGATCAATGGTCGAACAAGCAGCCGTTTGCTTTATGTGGAAAAAAGAAAAAAGATTTTTAGAAATGAAATTGACGAGGTGAGTTTTCGAGAAGTGTATGATTTGGTGCTTAATATCCAAAAAATTGTGTTTTTTCCGGATTTGAAGCGTGAAGACAAGCGCGGAAATGTGTTGCAGTTGATGCACCTCGCTCAAGTGCAAACACCGTAATAACATCGAAAATTTACTGACCGAAATTAAATACTGAAATTTGCTGTCATTTTTAGCGTTCAGCGCATACAATTTTCCGCAAATTTGGAGCTTTTTGAAAAATAAATACTATAAAGAAGTTTATCTGTTAATCAACTTATTAAAAATAGCTGCCTTCACTCAAGATGCTCTACAAACTAATGAATGAGCGGTTGGTGCATTCTACAAAACGGCAAAAAAATGTTAACATGGTTGTCTTCTTCTACATTTTTTCGTCCTGAACGGAAAGAATTTGCAAAGTTATTTTTGTACAAAAATTCATGTTGTCTTCTAGTCGTGATAGGAGTTTCTACATCTCAAACTAAACAATGTTTAGCAATATTTTGTTACCAATTATGAAAAAAATTATCAAGAGACAGTATCAAGATACTTTTAAGAAATTAGCTTTTTCGCTTTTATAAATGAAAATCTTTTTTACAAATCTTTAAAGTATGTTGTATGCACTTTCAAAAATTTTAACAATGAAAATGTTTATAATCATGGCAGTCGCAAAAATGGTACCTTTTTTGGAATTTTTGCATTTTTTGATGTATTGGCGCATTAACGAAACAGCGGTTTGTTTAAAAATGAAAAACTGATTCAAGGGATCAAAAAAAATAAGATGACTAAACTGATGTAGTAAAATAAAATAAAATTAATTCATTTCTTCAGAAATTCTTTTCTTAAAAAATGAAAAAGAATTTGTGGTATTATTGATGTTGCACCTGCAAAAATTTCTGTATGAAGAGAAACATAAGGTTATAGAAGCTGAAGTGGCAAAAATTAATTATTTTAAAAAAATGTAAATGATCTTGCAGTCTTTTCACTCAAACTTAGTGTTGAAAACAGTTGAAAACAGGAAAACAGTAAATTACAGCGTGATTGAGATCTTTTACGGTACACTATTCTACATGGCTGCAAAAATTAGTTAACAAGGTTCTGTTCTCTATGCGCTAAATTTCCGATAAAATTTGAATTCACACTCTTACATTGAACTGTTCTGGAGTTACCGAAATTCGCATATTTTTGTAAAATCAATTGCAGTTTAAACAAATAAATCAAATGACGCATTCTGATATCCATAGGTCTTATTGGTTTTATAGCAAAAATGAAATATGCTATCTGAAATGTTTACTTTACTGTTAGTTCACCCATGTGATTTGTGCTCTGCGGTCGAACACAATCAATCCACAAAAGTAAAATTTTCTGTTCGATACGTTTCCATTGCCTGCGCTGTCGAAAAAAGTGGTCTCTGCTTCAAATTTTCAAAAAACTTTATACTTCTCAAAATACTCAGTCCGCTAACGTTTGCTTACTTGCTACGATAAGATACTGCGCCAAATTGTTTATATTTTGTCAAAATTTAATAAAAAGTTGAACAAATGGAAATGAGGAATTCACCGATTATGTAAATGTTCAAAAATTTTAAAATTTAAATTAAATATAATAAATTTTAAAAAAATCAAAGTTGACTTCGTTTATGGAAAATATGAAAATCAGTTTGTTCACAAAATTCCAAAACGTAGTAGTCAGCACAGCCTTCAAAAAATACAATATTACTGTTTAAAAACAAAGCTGTACAACAAACAGACAGACTACAACAGACTTTTAGTCATATTCCATCGTCTAGCACGAAAACATACGCATACAGATGTTGAAAAATCAGTGGTATTTATTCTTTAACGGCCCAATTTAGAAACGCAGAGAATTCTCGCACTCCAACGCACGCCACATAGATTGGTGAGCGCTCGATACGTTTGCATTGAAGAACGAGATCAGCCAGCTGCATTTCACCAACAAATGAGCGAATTTCAAATGAAGCTGGTGTCGCATTGACTTATGTACAAAAATTTCTTTGAAATGAGGAGATTCACTGGCTTGACACTTTATTTACGGACGCCACTTTTTGCAAAAAAAAAACAATAAAACTCTTAAACGTGCAGACCTGTACAAAAATTTACCAAAAGCTTACAAGTCGCACATTTGATTTTTTGGGTTTATTCGATGTCACAGAGAATTATAGAACCGAATTCAGTTCAATAAAATAAAATAAAATTTAAAATTTAAATTAATCTTCAAAAAGATATGAACTGAAAATTACCGAAACTTTTTGCAGTATTTTTGCTTTCGAATTGGACTTTTCTTGCACTACCTGTTTGTGAGTCATTAATAATTAATCTGTTAATGTTAATCAACCACCACCAAAAATTAATCAACCACCACCTAAAAACCACCAAAAATTTAAAATAAATTAAAATTAGAATGCCGTGTTTGTTGGCTTATTCATTTATTTATCATTGATTTTTGCTAAGTTTGAAATTTGATTACAAAGAAATATTCCTAATGTTTCCTTTTTCCGTTCCCGAACGTTTCCGCCATTTAATACAAAACTAAAACATAAAAATGGTTGTCCGCAAGCAAAAATTTGGAGAAATCGGGCATAATGCGTGTTAACAAAACAATCTTTAAAATTCAGTTCAATAAAATAAAATTTAAATTAACCTTCAAAAAGACACATTTTGAAACAACCAAAAATTTCCAATGTTTTTTGTAATTTGAGCCGTTTTTCGCCACCCCAAAAATACAAACTAAAAATTTTTGTATTTTTGCATTTGTGTCGTCCTAAGTTAACTGTGAGAGCGGATTGTTGACCGATTCTTGACCGTAAATCGTGGACGAGAAGTATGTGAGGAACAGATGAGATTCACGCATAAAACCCCGAATCATGCCGTGTTCAAGTTGATATAAAACAAAAATTCAAAGTAAGATGAAATTGGCAGTCAAAAAATAGAAATAAAACAAATTTGAAACGAACTGTAGTCTCCTTTATAGATGGCTTATTCATTTATTTATCGTTCTTTTTTGCTGAGATGAATAAAGTTTATGATTACAATAATTATTTCTAGTGTTTGAAAGACAAAAAGACGAAAGAAACTCAAAATTTCTAAATAAAGCTTTTAAAAAATAAAATCGATAAAATTTTTAATATTATTAAAAAATAAAAAGCAAATGCTCCGAACGCAGTTTACATTCCAGCTGCAAAATTCTTAAAAATAAAATTTACACATGCACCTTCAAAAATTTAAATCATGAAAATATTTATAATCATAGGAGTCGTGAAACGGCTTTCGAGCACGGCTGCAAAAATGGTACCTTTTTTGGAATTTTTGCATTTTTTGATGTATTGGTGCATTAACGATTTGAAAGAGCGGTTTGTTTAAAAATGATAATTAGATGATAAAAGTTTACGATTACAATAATTACTCCTAGTGTTTGAAAGACATGGAACTCAAAAACTTCTAAATAAAGCTTTTAAAAAATAAAATCGGTTGAGTATAGCAAATGCTCCGAACGCAGTTTATATTGCTGCTGCAAAATTCTTAACTTATTGAATTAATTTTGGATTAGGCATATATTATATCCATTTCATTGTGACCAATGTGATCACAACGCAAGTTAACAGTTACTGAATGACGATCTGGATACTTCAAACTGCGATTTGTATTTACACAAATTCAAACAACTATTTTAGTTCAGCCATATAATGCAAAACTAAAAGTTGAACAATTAAAATGGTCGTCCACAGTTGCGGCAAAAATTTGGAGAAATCGGGCCTAAATGCGTTTTTAAAATTCAAAAAATCTTCAAAAAGTTCAGATTGGCAGTGATCAAAAATTTCCAATTTTTTGTAAAATTTTTTGTAATTGAAATTTGAGACATTTTTCGCCCGCGCAAAAGACATTTTAAATTGAATGTCCAACTTGTTCACAAAAAATTGAAATAAAACCAGGCAGAAACCAACTGCAGTCTCTTATTTAGATGCCGTTTTTATTGGTTTCTCCATTCAATTATCGTTGATTTAAGCTTGATTTAAGCGAGTAAAATTAATTTTACAAGTTTTGGCAAAAATTGCTCAAATCAGGCCAAAAATAATCTTGTTGAATTAATTTTGGTACAGATATTATGTCCATTTGAAAGTTGGAAGTTGACAGTAACTGAATGACTATCTGTATTGCGATTTAGTGCAAAAATCAACGTTATTTGCAGTGAGAGCGATCGGTAAAGAAATTGGTTATTTAGCCTCGTTTTGAAAAAAATCACTTTAAATGTAAAGACCTAAAATTATAGGCTCGCAGACGGCAGTTCCAAAAAAATAAAACTTGAACGAATCTATCATATTAGAGAATGTTCCCATTTTATTTTGGTGATATTTGCACACCATCTTTGAATACGCTGATATTGGATTGTCAATTCATGCGATTGTCAGTCAATGGAAATTAAGAGACATATTAAGAACAGAAATACTAATTTCAAACTAAGTGGAAGAGCGAGACGAGCTGCAAAAAATCATCTTCCATGAATAATAAGCAACCGTTATTAATTGTGATTGTGTTTGAAGAGCAAAGAGAATCAAATTGAAAAGATGTAGTTGCTTGAAAAGTAATAATTTGGAAAAATCTGGTTGGTCATTTAAGTCTTGTTGTAAATGAAATTATTCTATATTAAGTTCATATATGGCTGCTCAAAAAATAAACAAGAGGTCAGAACGATGCATGTCAAAAATTTCAGTAACCTTGCTTTTGTTTTTGAATTTTATAAGCCGTTTGAAAGCTTTCAGAATAGCGAATTACTAAATTGGTAAATGTCTTGTTCTTTTGCATTTGGATAAAACTATTAGCAAAAAAGATTTTATTCAGTATTTAATGTCAAATGGTTGCAATTATCTTTAATTTTGATTTTGAAGATTAAAGTTTGCTGGAATTTAACGTCACAACTCAAATTCCAAAAGATAGAGTAAGACAGTTTAAAAATACTACGAAATCAAAAGGAAATCCATAAAAGGCTCTTTGTAATTAAAAATAAGAACAGCAAATGATTCGACGCAGTTAATCATTAATCCAGGTGCAAGCACAAAATTCCAGATTCTAAACTAATTTGGCCATTATTGGTCATTATTGTGACAATGAATTGAAAAATTATATCTAAATAATACAATAAGTGGATCAGTCTCAAAAAATAGCTCTTTTTGTAATTTAAAAAACAAGGAACGGCAAATGATTCGTAACGCATTTTAATTCCAGGTAAGCCAAGTTTACAGTACATTACCAGTAACTGTGAATTCAGTGCAGGTTTCACAAAAGTTTCACAAAATAATCAACTTGGATCCGCAGAACAAAAGATTTGTTTTTAGAATGTATCCTTTGTTCGCAATACGCTACAAAAATACGCTCAACAGAAATAATGCCGAATTTTTCACCAAAAACAGCGTATCTTAGCACTTGATCATAGCTGCTTCTGTTGCAATTTTACATCGATTGAATTAAACAGGAAAATTGAATTTTTATACTGTGAAAATTTGAAAGTCTTGAAAAGTTGACTTCAGGTCCAAAAATTATTGTTAAATTACCAAACTGCGACCAGCAAACGTGTTTTGCACCAACGCCGATCCGCAGTTTGGCAAAAATTTAGTCAAAAAATCAGAAATTACTCATATTTTAACCTTAAAACCAAATAATAGACGCGGCCTAACAAAGGCTGAACCGTTATAAATTCTGGTCATATTTGAAGCGTCACACTATCGCATTATTTTTACAAAAACCTAAATATGTATGGGAGAAATGTAGTTGGATCTGAAAAATCGCAAAAATTTATTATATTATTATGAAGTAGCGACGAAATTTTTATTGACAATGAGCGACGAATTTACAATGACAACTTTGAAAGAATTGCAAATTGTCGTTGACTTTGACAAGGATGGAGAGCAAAAAATGATTATTTCTAAATGTTGTAAAAAGAGAAGCTATAAAAGTGTAATTTCAAAAGTGTAGTGTAATTTCAACAAAAATTTCAATTTTTGTTTTAATTACTCCGAGTTAGTTAATCAAAAAAAAGGTTAATTGGCAACTGGAGATTTTGCAGCTTTCCGAATGCACATTTTGGTGTGAAATTGTACTATCAAAAAAACACCATTCAGCGGCAGTAATCTAAAAAAATATGGATCTTACCCTTTTTATCCAATAAAAAATTAAAACATCATAAAAAGTAAAATAAAAAAAACGATTGCCGCGGCGGCAAAAATTTTGTTCATAGCATGTATCCGCTGTTTTCAAATAACAGAGATAATGCTTTAATTTCAACGAAAAGCAACGGATCTTTGCCGAGCTGCTTTGCAAATCGGAGTTTTCACGACCATTTGGCGCACAGTCATATGCGCCAATTAGTTTAATCTGCGCAAACATCAGTCAATTGATAAGATTTGTCATTTATTACTGTTTCCGACATAATTCCTTGAATCCTTGAAAATAAGCATTTTGAAGATGATATCAAAAATGTGAATTAAGTAATATTAGTTGTTCCAGCTTTGAAATAATAGTTAAAATTAAAATAAATTAAAATTAAATTAATCTTCACTATTATGGCTACTATGGATCGCAATGAATCGGATGCGCGCGCATTTTGCGGCAAAAATAATATTTGTAAAAAAGCTGGCATTCTTAACATTGGAAAACTTGTTTTAACAGTTGATAGTTGGCGACTCCAAAATTAGTCCCTAAATTTTGTTAAAAAATTTCTGACTGATAACGGGAACCAATTGAGCTGTAGAAAAAAATCGTCTGTAACAATTTCCAAATCCGATTAACAAATGCGGCAGCATGCTAAAGCAACTCACAAAATTAAAAAAATTGATAATTTAAATTTGAAAACACTTTTTAAATTAACATTTATAATTGAATTAAATAAAAATTTAAATTAAATAAACATTTTAATATGGCGACTTCAAACCAACAAACAAATACGACCAGGAAGGTGTTAAACTTGATCAATATCAGGGATATTGAAATTTAAAATTTTTTTACACTAAGATGAGTTATACTAACTTGAGTTTACGCGATGATGCCTATCTCATAAACGGCAGCAATTTTGATAATTGCTTAATAATCGAGTATTACTCGCTGTTGCATCTTTGAGCGCATGTCCGTGATCCGCTAAACAAAAATAATTTCTTTTTCGCTGACACCGCAAACAAAAATTTTGTTTACGTGTCCGTTGTTTTAAAAAAAAAGCCAGATAATCGAACTAATACTTCAATTTTAACCAAATTCAGCGGATCTTTTCATTTATCCAGCTGCTTTGCAACATTTTTTAAACAAATTCAATTACAATTAGTTGCTTTGATTATTTTCAAATGCAGACAAAGACAATTGACTTTTCTGAAACAACTGAGCAACTGAGCTAACCAAAAAATACCAAAAAAAACAAAATTGGAATTAATTGGCATTGGCGATGCGACACTCTCGGCAAAAATAATTTCATTTTCTAGGCCCGCAACACTCATGAAAATACAAAACAAAATCTTTCATACACACAAATGTGGCCATCAGGTTTTTTACTGAATTAATTTAAAATGAAATATTTTACGGATTTGTACTGTTGTTTACTCGTGCAAAAAATACATTTTTTCACCGGAATTGGAATTGACTAGATTAGCAAATTACCATGTTTAAAAATATCGACCGGAAGTTTAAAGAACCATTAAAAGAACTCACTTGTATTTTATTGGAAAACTTTAAAAACTGAGATTTGATGAGATAGTCTAGATAGATATTTTTTTTCTTCAAAATGTCAAATGTGATTTTAATTCCCTATTAATTTTAACATACTAACATTAAGTTACTTAAAATTAAATTAAATGTTTGATTTATGGTTCATTTGCATGGAAATAGACATTTCGGTCCCGTGAAATTACGAAAAAATAATTTTCAAGTTCAAAACCAGAAGGCGACCAGAACGCTTCAAAAATAAGGAAATTTATTACGTTGCTGTTTATTTAATACCGGTTTGTATTATTGTACTTATGGAATAAAAAAATTTCACCAGAATTTGGCATTTTATTTGAATTAATGTAAATAAGTGGCACTGCGTTCAATTGATTTTAATTTATCACTGAATTTGTCTGCTTTTTGGCAACAAAATTTACACAAAAAATGTATAATTTTTTATTAAATTTTAGATACAAGACAGCATCGCTGCAAAAAAGTCACTTTTGAATGAATTTTTGAATTAATTAAATTTAAACGAATTACAGTTTTGGCTGATTAAAAAAATGGCTCACAAAAAAACTCTCAAAAATAAAAAAAAATGATTATTTTAAATTCGAAAAATGTAACTTTTTTAATTAACATCTATAATTTAATTAAATGAAAAAATTTAAATTAAAAATATTTGAATTGAATTGAATTGTTCTGAATCCAATTGATTGACAGTGGCGATGCGACGCGGCGTTACGCCTTTTTGCAATCTTCAATCTGCATTAAAACGTATCCTGCAGCGACAAAAAAATGAATTAAAAATTTATGGTTTTCAGTTTTCGCTTGGATTAATGTGGTAAATTTAAAAAAAGTCACCGCAACCATTTTTTATAACAATTATTATTTATAACAATAAGAATTTATTCGAGCAAAGTTCAATGATGCTCCAATTAAAACAGGTTAAACTCTGAAATTTTTAATTTAAAAATACGGCGAAAATCAGAACTGTATGATCGCATTATCTGCAAAAAATATGTAAGAATGCTCGTGTATTCAAAAAATACATAAAAGTCACTGCATCCATTTATTTATAACAACAAGAATTTATTCGAGCAGAGGACAATGAAGCTCCAATTAAAATCGTTTACCTATGAAAATTTAAATTTAAAAATACGGATAAAATCTGAACTGTATTATCGCAATAGATGCAAAAAAATATTCCTTTGTTCCGAATAAATTTTTTAAAACGTGAAGAACGTGAAAACTTTGCTCAAAAATTGAAAAAAAAATAGTGAAATTATAAAATAAATATAATAAATTTAAATGCAATAGAAACAAATTTGAAACGTTGCATTGTTGCATTTGTAAACTACTGCAACGTTTGACATACAAAGCATATGACCCGGAGAAATCTAGAATGGAGTTATTGTGCTTCTCCAACATTTAATTTAATTTTTATTTAAATAATTTTTATTTAAAAAAGGTATCCCGAAAGTTTAAAAAAATCTTTTTTAAAAAATGAATACGCAAAAAGGCCTTAAAAATGTTTTGACCGCACATTCTCAAAAATTTGGTTTTTTATTGCATCAGGTCATACTGCTCATACCAAAAATGATTTTCAGCGTCCTGATGCTGTAACTTTTCAGTTTATGGATGTACGGAGCTAAATTTTACGCTGCTTGGCTGAAACCGAGTTTCAGTGTTGAGTTTCGAATTACACATGCTACTCAAACATTTAAAAAGCCTAAGTTAAGCCCGGAAATCCAATCGCCACAGCTGTAAGGACAACTGAAAAATTAAAAATTGTTACTACAGTTTACCCTCAACTGATATTAATCTTGACTCATAAAAACTTGGGAACAGCATTGATTAGTGTACACAGAACACTCAAATTTAGTGCTGCGCACTTTAAGTTTTTCAGAGCAAAAATAAAGTCAAAATTTAATTTAATTTAATTTTAATCTACCAAAAGCCTCTCCCATCAAAAACCCTTTCTAATTCCATGTCTAATTGTTGCTACAGAACAACGCGTTTACAGTCTTTGATAAAGCATCATTTACACGAGTAGGAAAGCTCCAAAATGGAGTAAGCTAAACATGCTGCTCCAACAGTGAAATAAATGTATCCCGGAATTTTTGAAAAGTTCTGAAAAAAATATTTTTAATGATTACTCCGCACCATTAACCCCTAAAAATGAGTCGAATGCACGTTCACAAAAATTTGGTTTTTTTATTTGCATCATTGATTCACGCAGCTAATTTCTGCGCTGCTTGGCTGAAACCGAGTTTCGGTGCTGGATTTTGACTTACACACCACAAAAATTGTTTACAGTAAATCCCGGAATTTTTGGGAAAAAAACTATTAATTGCGTAAGCTGTTAACCTGCAAACTGTTAAATGTGTCGAAACCTCTAAGGACCAAAAATATTCGTTAAATTAGTAAAAATGTATAAACGTACTGCCGATGTGAACAAATTTGGGCTTAAATTGTTCATGGCCCCCGAGGCGTTTGAATGGGCTTCCGGAGGTCACTCCACTTGAGCGCAATTCAATCCAAAGCTGCCTTGTGTTGCCTGATTTCCATAATAACATGTACGGTCTCAAGACCCCCCCCCCAAAAAAAAATTCACCGCCGCAATCCGGAGAAAACCAAAATGGAGTTACATATGCTGCTCCAACCGTGAAAAATTGTATCCCGGAATTTTTGGAAATAAACTGTTAATTGCGTGGCACTATTAACCCATCTAAAAATGTCTAACTACCAGAAGCTTGGCCTCTCCCATCTAAAATCCTTTCAAATTCCATGTCTAATTGTTGCTACAGAACAACACTACGTTTACAGTCTTTGATAAAGCTTCATTTACACGAGTAGAAAAGCTCGAACTTGTAACAGACGGACTTACAAAAATTATTTTTTTGTTATTTGTGTAGAAAACTTGCCATAAAAAACTCTCAAAAGCTTTCAGCTTTCAAAGTAGCTCTCAAAAAAATTTTTTACCTTTATTTTAAAATTATTTCTCTTCTGTAGCAAAGTAGATTTTCAGCAATACTGTGACTTTGCAGGATTAACGGAGCTACGCTTCATGTTGCTTGATACAGCGCTGGACACTGGAACGCTTACAAACTATCTATTTTTTTTATCCCAACACATCGTTTTCAACTCAAATTACTCGTCAACGCTTTAACATCGATGATCGTTCTCACATTGATAGTCGTTTGAACGCGCGAAGAATTGCTGTTTCTCTTCAATTCAATTCAATTCAATTTCTCGTTAAATTAGTAAAAATGTATAAAGGTGCTGCCGATGTGAACAAATTTGGGCTTAAATTGTTCATAGGCCTTCGAGGCGTTTGAATGGGCCCCCGGAGGTCAATCCAGTTGAGCGCGATTCAATCCAAAGTTGTGTTGCCTGATTTCCATAATAACATGTGCGGTACACAAGACCCCCCCCCCCAAAAAAAAAATTCACCGCCGCAATCCACCCTATGCCCATAACTGGTTTCGACTATACACAAAATTAGTTTAGTCAAATTGGTTTAATGCGTAAATTAGACTTAAAATGACGCATTGTTGCATTTGAAAATTGCTGCAAGAACCAAAAAAAAGACCAAAAATAAAAGCATTTGTTAAACTAGTAAAATATATTTATATAAGTCTGCGCACAACTAGAATCCAATCGCCACAGCTGAGTTTCGGCATCGCTTACCCTCAACTGTGCAAAGCAGCTCATAGTACAGCGCTGGATAAACTACAAACTAATTTTATTATTTTTTCTATCATATTTTTTATCGTTTTCAACTCATATTACTAGTCAACGCTTTAACGTCGATGATCGTTCTCACATTGATAGTCGTTTGAACGCGCGAAGAATTGCTGTTTCTCTTCAATTTCAGCGCCATAACCTTCCTCCGAAGTGACCTGCAATAAGCTACCGTAACCAAAACATACAAAAATAAAACTTACTTGTTCGTGACCAAGTATACTGTAGGCGCAGCGAGTGCAATGTTGCAGATGGAGAAAATGCTGATGAGCGACGTTGTCCAGTAGGAATCGGGCAGGATTTGCATCCCGAAATTCCACAAAAGAGCGCCGGTCATTGGGGATGAGAAGAGAACCAGCGCCATCACGCAGATCCGCACTTCGGCCTTAAAGGTGCCGTTGCTGATGGAATGCTTGCTTCTCTTCAAAAAGAGCAAAAAAGCGGCGATTAGGTAGAGGAGGAAGGCTAGAGCCAGCGCTGCTGACGTGTAGATGAGATCGATTAGATGCACTGTCATAGCCCAAGGCATCGAGAAGTCGTACATCCACGTGAAACTACCGTAGTTTGTGACTAGACGAGTCTTTGGAGTGAGGCTTATGACGAAGAAAACGGCTCCAATCGCCCAGGAGAACGATATTTGGGCCTGGAATAGCCGAGAATGGTTTGAAATCCAAGATTTTTGGCCTACCCAATGGATAAAATCGTACTCCTCAATTCCGCACATCACCGTCAGCCTGTTTATCGCCAAAACCAGGTTCAGGGAGCATTTGCTCACCCAGAGAGCGAGCAAAAGCTGCAGAACAACGTGCGTAAAACCGTGAAATTCACTCTCAAAGACCAAAGTCATGCCAAAAACTGCGTATCCCAGGATAAAGACGCAATCGATGATGCCAATCTGCGTCATGATACGGTAGCAGCGTAGATTTCGGAATTCTGAGTTCCAGATAAAGACCTGAAGATGCATTTGGACGATAAATTAAAGATTCGCACTTACATGAATGATTCTGACGTAAACGGGCGTTAATAGGAGACTTAAAATGAAGTAAATGAGGCCTACAGTACGCCTGTCGTAGTCGATTCTGTTCATTTCTGAGCCTGAAATGAGTGTACAAGTCAACTAAATACAAAAATGTTGTGAAAATATGGCAAAAACCGTCAGGTGAGTGGAAAGCTGTTTATTAGAGTACACTCAACGAAGCGGTAAGCTATGTGCAGATGCACGTATGAAAGTGCTTTGCACGATAATGAGGACAAAACAAGTGAATTCATCTCATCTTCAACACACATGTGACCTTTAAATCAAACTCACGAGAATTAGGGAGAAAAACAGGCCTTATTGAATAGAAAATTGAATTCATATCACGAATACCGTTCAAGTTGGCCCTAAAAGCAGCAACGTGGGAGAAAAACAGGCCTTATTTCTAAAAATCAGCATTTTAAATACATAATAAAATGTTACTGATATTACGAATAAAGCTGAACTTGTCAAAAATCACAAAATAAAAGAAATTCTCTCTTGAAATCTTATTTAGATTCCAAATGCCAAATGCAAACACAACGTTAGTGATGTGACTACAGACAACCTACGATTGCGATTACCAAAGGATTGTCGCTTGTATTTCAAAAAACAAAATCTTAAATGTCAACTGACGTAAAACCCTAAACAAACTAAAAGTCCCTTTATCACTATATTAAGTAGGCTCTGTTGATACCATTATAAGCCTCATTATTAACTCTAAACAATCCCTTCGATAATAAAGCAAATACGGATGAGCTGCTGGAGTAAATAAGCATTATACAATGCCAAACAAATACGGATTAGCTGCTATATACTACTCTTTGCGTGCCCTTGCACTACTCGCCGAAAACGTTGTGTTCTACAAAAAATCTGGATTTGTATTGCACAAAAATAGCATTTGAGCTAAATTCTAGACATTTTTTAAATAAAATAAGCTAGCTTCACAGAGTTTAGGAATTAAATTTTAAATTTTAAAAAATAATCATTTTATTAAAATGATTATGCGACGGTAGATAAAATGGTTATGCGACGGCAAAAAAATCGTTCAAATTTAGGTTAAAATTGAAAAATATTCAGATTTTCAGGTTAAAGTTGCGAAAAGCGTTAAAAAAATTTAAGATATATCGTGAATTAGGAATTTTTTCCATTTTATTTAAATATTTTTTTATTTTTTTAAATAATCATTCCACACATGTGGATGAGCAAGCAGGCCTCAAAAATTATCTTCCATGAGTAATAAGCAACCGTTATGAATTCTGGTCGTATTTGAAGCGTTCACATTATCGCTTTATTTT